>CAWVNZ010001429.1:0-31557 GCA_963930735.1 Dioctria linearis
AATTTACTATAGAAAAGGCAATCCCTGGCGTAATTATAATTTGCGACAGTAAAAAATTATTTTTTGAATAATTTACTATACAAAAGGCAATCCCTGGCGTATTTAAAATTTGCAACAGTAAAAAATTATTTTTTGCAACATTTACTATAGAAAAGGCAATCTCCCTGGCGTAATTAAAATTTGCGACAGTAAAAAAATGAATTTTTGAATAATTTACTATAGAAAAGGCAATCCCTGGCGTAATTATAATTTGCGACAGTAAAAAATTATTTTTTGAATAATTTACTATAGAAAAGGCAATCCCTGGCGTAATTAAAATTTGCGATAGTAAAAAATTATTTTTTGAATAATTTACTATAGAAAAGGCAATCCCTGGCGTAATTAAAATTTGCGACAGTAAAAAATTATTTTTTGAATAATTTACTATAGAAAAGGCAATCCCTGGCGTAATTAAAATTTGCGACAGTAAAAAATGAATTTTTGAATAATTTACTATAGAAAAGGCAATCCCTGGCGTAATTATAATTAGCAACAGTAAAAAATTATTTTTTGAATAATTTACTATAGAAAAGGCAATCCCTGGCGTAATTATAATTTGCGACAATAAAAAATTATTTTTTGAATAATTTACTATAGAAAAGGCAATCCCTGCGTAATTAAAATTTGCGACACTAAACAATTATTTTTTGCAAAATTTACTATAGAAAAGGCAATCCCTGGCGTATTTAAAATTTGCAACAGTAAAAAATTATTTTTTGCAAATTTACTATAGAAAAGGCAATACCTGGCGTATTTAAAATTTGCGACAGTAAAAAATGAATTTTTGAATAATTTACTATAGAAAAGGCAATCCCTGCCGTAATTAAAATTTGCGACACTAAAAAAATTATTTTTTGAATAATTTACTATAGAAAAGGCAATCCCTGGCGTAATTAAAATTTGCGACAGTAAAAAATTATTTTTTGAATAATTTACTATAGAAAAGGCAATACCTGGCGTAATTAAAATTTGCGACAGTAAACAATTATTTTTTTGCAAAATTTACTATAGAAAAGGCAATCTCTGGCGTATTTAAAATTTGCAACAGTAAAAAATTCTTTTTTGCAAAATTTACTATAGAAAAGGCAATCCCTGGCGTAATTAAAATTTGAGACAGTAAAAAATTATTTTTTGAATAATTTACTATAGAAAAGGCAATCCCTGGCGTAATTATAATTTGCGTCAGTAAAAAATTATTTTTTGAATAATTTACTATAGACAAGGCAATCCCTGGCGTAATTAAAATTTGCGATAGTAAAAAATTATTTTTTGAATAATTTACTATAGAAAAGGCAATCCCTGGCGTAATTAAAATTTGCGACAGTAAAAAATTATTTTTTGAATAATTTACTATAGAAAAGGCAATCCCTGGCGTAATTAAAATTTGCGACAGTAAAAAATGAATTTTTGAATAATTTACTATAGAAAAGGCAATCCCTGGCGTAATTATAATTTGCGACAGTAAAAAATTATTTTTTGAATAATTTACTATAGAAAAGGCAATCCTGGCGTAATTAATATTTGCGACAGTAAAAAATTATTTTTTGCAAAATTTACTATAGAAAAGGCAATCCCTGGCGTAATTAAAATTTGCAACAGTAAAAAATTATTTTTTGAATAATTTACTATAGAAAAGGCAATCCCTGGCGTAATTATAATTTGCGACAGTAAAAAATTATTTTTTGAATAATTTACTATAGAAAAGGCAATCCCTGGCGTAATTAAAATTTGCGACAGTAAAAAATTATTTTTTGCAAAATTTACTATAGAAAAGGCAATCCCTGGCGTAATTAAAATTTGCAACAGTAAAAAATTCTTTTTTGAATAATTTACTATAGAAAAGGCAATCCCTGGCGTAATTATAATTTGCGACAATAAAAAATTATTTTTTGAATAATTTACTATAGAAAAGGCAATCCCTGGCGTAATTAAAATTTGCGACACTAAACAATTATTTTTTGCAAAATTTACTATAGAAAAGGCAATCCCTGGCGTATTTAAAATTTGCAACAGTAAAAAATTATTTTTTGCAAAATTTACTATAGAAAAGGCAATACCTGGCGTATTTAAAATTTGCGACAGTAAAAAATGAATTTTTGAATAATTTACTATAGAAAAGGCAATCCCTGCCGTAATTAAAATTTGCGACACTAAAAAATTATTTTTTGAATAATTTACTATAGAAAAGGCAATCCCTGGCGTAATTAAAATTTGCGACAGTAAAAAATTATTTTTTGAATAATTTACTATAGAAAAGGCAATACCTGGCGTAATTAAAATTTGCGACAGTAAACAATTATTTTTTGCAAAATTTACTATAGAAAAGGCAATCTCTGGCGTATTTAAAATTTGCAACAGTAAAAAATTCTTTTTTGCAAAATTTACTATAGAAAAGGCAATCCCTGGCGTAATTAAAATTTGAGACAGTAAAAAATTATTTTTTGAATAATTTACTATAGAAAAGGCAATCCCTGGCGTAATTATAATTTGCGTCAGTAAAAAATTATTTTTTGAATAATTTACTATAGAAAAGGCAATCCCTGGCGTAATTAAAATTTGCGATAGTAAAAAATTATTTTTTGAATAATTTACTATAGAAAAGGCAATCCCTGGCGTAATTAAAATTTGCGACAGTAAAAAATTATTTTTTGAATAATTTACTATAGAAAAGGCAATCCCTGGCGTAATTAAAATTTGCGACAGTAAAAAATGAATTTTTGAATAATTTACTATAGAAAAGGCAATCCCTGGCGTAATTAAAATTTGCGACACTAACAATTATTTTTTGCAAAATTTACTATAGAAAAGGCATTCCCTGGCGTAATTAAAATTTGAGACAGTAAAAAATTATTTTTTGAATAATTTACTATAGAAAAGGCAATCCCTGGCGTAATTAAAATTTGCGACAGTAAAAAATTCTTTTTTTAATAATTTACTATAGAAAAGGCAATCCCTGGCGTAATTAAAATTTGCGACAGTAAAAAATTATTTTTTTGAATAATTTACTATAGAAAAGGCAATCCCTGGCGTAATTAAAATTTGCGACACTAAACAATTATTTTTTGCAAAATTTACTATAGAAAAGGCATTCCCTGGCGTAATTAAAATTTGAGACAGTAAAAAATTATTTTTTGAATAATTTACTATAGAAAAGGCAATCCCTGGCGTAATTAAAATTTGCGACAGTAAAAAATTCTTTTTTGAATAATTTACTATAGAAAAGGCAATCCCTGGCGTAATTAAAATTTGCGACAGTAAAAAATTATTTTTTGAATAATTTACTATAGAAAAGGCAATCCCTGGCGTAATTAAAATTTGCGACAGTAAAAAATTATTTTTTTGAATAATTTACTATAGAAAAGGCAATCCCTGGCGTAATTAAAATTTGCGACAGTAAAAAATTATTTTTTGAATAATTTACTATAGAAAAGGCAATCCCTGGCGTAATTAAAATTTGCGACAGTAAAAAATTATTTTTTGAATAATTTACTATAGAAAAGGCAATCCCTGGCGTAATTAAAATTTGCGACACTAAACAATTATTTTTTGCAAAATTTACTATAGAAAAGGCAATCCCTGGCGTATTTAAAATTTGCGACAGTAAAAAATTATTTTTTGCAAAATTTACTATAGAAAAGGCAATCCCTGGCGTAATTAAAATTTGCGACAGTAAAAAATTATTTTTTGAATAATTTACTATAGAAAAGGCAATCCCTGGCGTAATTAAAATTTGCGATAGTAAAAAATTATTTTTTGAATAATTTACTATAGAAAAGGCAATCCCTGGCGTAATTAAAATTTGCGACAGTAAAAAATTATTTTTTGAATAATTTACTATAGAAAAGGCAATCCCTGGCTTAATTAAAATTTGCGATAGTAAAAAATTATTTTTTGAATAATTTACTATAGAAAAGGCAATCCCTGGCGTAATTAAAATTTGCGACAGTAAAAAATTATTTTTTGAATAATTTACTATAGAAAAGGCAATCCCTGGCGTAATTAAAATTTGCGACAGTAAAAAATTCTTTTTTGAATAATTTACTATAGAAAAGGCAATCCCTGGCGTAATTATAATTTGCGACAGTAAAAAATTATTTTTTGAATAATTTACTATACAAAAGGCAATCCCTGGCGTATTTAAAATTTGCAACAGTAAAAAATTATTTTTTGCAACATTTACTATAGAAAAGGCAATCTCCCTGGCGTAATTAAAATTTGCGACAGTAAAAAATGAATTTTTGAATAATTTACTATAGAAAAGGCAATCCCTGGCGTAATTATAATTTGCGACAGTAAAAAATTATTTTTTGAATAATTTACTATAGAAAAGGCAATCCCTGGCGTAATTAAAATTTGCGATATTAAAAAATTATTTTTTGAATAATTTACTATAGAAAAGGCAATCCCTGGCGTAATTAAAATTTGCGACAGTAAAAAATTATTTTTTGAATAATTTACTATAGAAAAGGCAATCCCTGGCGTAATTAAAATTTGCGACAGTAAAAAATGAATTTTTGAATAATTTACTATAGAAAAGGCAATCCCTGGCGTAATTATAATTTGCGACAGTAAAAAATTATTTTTTGAATAATTTACTATAGAAAAGGCAATCCCTGGCGTAATTAAAATTTGCGATAGTAAAAAATTATTTTTTGAATAATTTACTATAGAAAAGGCAATCCCTAGCTTAATTAAAATTTGCGATAGTAAAAAATTATTTTTTGAATAATTTACTATAGAAAAGGCAATCCCTGGCGTAATTAAAATTTGCGACAGTAAAAAATTATTTTTTGAATAATTTACTATAGAAAAGGCAATCCCTGGCGTAATTAAAATTTGCGACAGTAAAAAATTCTTTTTTGAATAATTTACTATAGCAAAGGCAATCCCTGGCGTAATTAAAATTTGCGACAGTAAAAAATTATTTTTTGAATAATTTACTATAGAAAAGGCAATCCCTGGCGTAATTAAAATTTGCGACAGTAAAAAATGAATTTTTGAATAATTTACTATAGAAAAGGCAATCCCTGGCGTAATTATAATTTGCGACAGTAAAAAATTATTTTTTGAATAATTTACTATAGAAAAGGCAATCCCTGGCGTAATTAAAATTTGCGACAGTAAAAAATTATTTTTTGCAAAATTTACTATAGAAAAGGCAATCCCTGGCGTAATTAAAATTTGCAACAGTAAAACATTATTTTTTGAATAATTTACTATAGAAAAGGCAATCCCTGGCGTAATTAAAATTTGCGACAGTAAAAAATGAATTTTTGAATAATTTACTATAGAAAAGGCAATCCCTGGCGTAATTATAATTTGCGACAGTAAAAAATTATTTTTTGAATAATTTACTATAGAAAAGGCAATCCCTGGCGTAATTAAAATTTGCGACAGTAAAAAATTATTTTTTGCAAAATTTACTATAGAAAAGGCAATCCCTGGCGTAATTAAAATTTGCAACAGTAAAACATTATTTTTTGAATAATTTACTATAGAAAAGGCAATCCTTGGCGTAATTATAATTTGCGACAGTAAAAAATTATTTTTTGAATAATTTACTATAGAAAAGGTAATCCCTGGCGTAATTAAAATTTGCGACACTAAACAATTATTTTTTGCAAAATTTACTATAGAAAAGGCAATCCCTGGCGTATTTAAAATTTGCAACAGTAAAAAATTATTTTTTGAAAAATTTACTATAGAAAAGGCAATACCTGGCGTATTTAAAATTTGCGACAGTAAAAAATGAATTTTTGAATAATTTACTATAGAAAAGGCAATCCCTGCCGTAATTAAAATTTGCGACACTAAAAAATTATTTTTTGAATAATTTACTATAGAAAAGGCAATCCCTGGCGTAATTAAAATTTGCGACAGTACAAAATTATTTTTTGAATAATTTACTATAGAAAAGGCAATACCTGGCGTAATTAAAATTTGCGACAGTAAACAATTATTTTTTGCAAAATTTACTATAGAAAAGGCAATCTCTGGCGTATTTAAAATTTGCAACAGTAAAAAATTCTTTTTTGCAAAATTTACTATAGAAAAGGCAATCCCTGGCGTAATTAAAATTTGAGACAGTAAAAAATTATTTTTTGAATAATTTACTATAGAAAAGGCAATCCCTGGCGTAATTAAAATTTGCGACAGTAAAAAATTATTTTTTGAATAATTTACTATAGAAAAGGCAATCCCTGGCGTAATTAAAATTTGCGACAGTAAAAAATTATTTTTTGAATAATTTACTATAGAAAAGGCAATCCCTGGCGTAATTAAAATTTGCGACAGTAAAAAATTATGTTTTGAATAATTTACTATAGAAAAGGCAATCCCTGGCGTAATCAAAATTTGCGACACTAAACAATTATTTTTTGAATAATTTACTATAGAAAAGGCAATCCCTGGCGTAATTAAAATTTGCGACAGTAAAAAATTATTTTTTGAATAATTTACTATAGAAAAGGCAATCCCTGGCGTAATTAAAATTTGCGACACTAAACAATTATTTTTTGCAAAATTTACTATAGAAAAGGCAATCCCTGGCGTAGTTAAAATTTGAGACAGTAAAAAATGAATTTTTGAATAATTTAATATAGAAAAGGCAATCCCTGGCGTAATTAAAATTTGCGACAGTAAAAAAATATTTTTTGCAAAATTTACTATAGAAAAGGCAATCCCTGGCGTAATTAAAATTTGAGACAGTAAAAAATTATTTTTTGAATAATTTACTAAAGAAAAGGCAATCCCTGTCGTAATTAAAATTTGCGACACTAAACAATTATTTTTTGCCAAATTTACTATAGAAAAGGCAATCCCTGGCGTAATTAAAATTTGAGACAGTAAAAAATTATTTTTTGAATAATTTACTATAGAAAAGGCAATCCCTGGGGTAATTAAAATTTGCGACAGTAAAAAATTCTTTTTTGAATAATTTACTATAGAAAAGGCAATCCCTGGCGTAATTAAAATTTGCGACAGTAAAAAATTATTTTTTGAATAATATACTATAGAAAAGGCAATCCCTGGCGTAATTAAAATTTGCGACACTAAACAATTATTTTTTGCAAAATTTACTATAGAAAAGGCAATCCCTGGCGTAGTTAAAATTTGAGACAGTAAAAAATGAATTTTTGAATAATTTAATATAGAAAAGGCAATCACTGGCGTAATTAAAATTTGCGACAGTAAAAAATTATTTTTTGAATAATTTACTATAGAAAAGGCAATCCCTGGCGTAATTAAAATTTGCGACAGTAAAAAATTATTTTTTGAATAATTTACTATAGAAAAGGCAATCCCTGGCGTAATTAAAATTTGCGAGAGTAAAAAATTATTTTTTGAATAATTTACTATATAAAAGGCAATCCCTGGCGTAATTAAAATTTGCGACAGTAAAAAATTATTTTTTGAATAATTTACTATAGAAAAGGCAATCCCTGGCGTAATTAAAATTTGCGACACTAAACAATTGTTTTTTGCAAAATTTACTATAGAAAAGGCAATCCCTGGCGTAGTTAAAATTTGAGACAGTAAAAAATGAATTTTTGAATAATTTAATATAGAAAAGGCAATCCCTGGCGTAATTAAAATTTGCGACAGTAAAAAATTATTTTTTGCAAAATTTACTATAGAAAAGGCAATCCCTGGCGTATTTAAAATTTGAGATAGTAAAAAATTATTTTTTGAATAATTTACTATAGAAAAGGCAATCCCTGGCGTAATTAAAATTTGCGACAGTAAAAAATTAATTTTTGAATAATTTACTATAGAAAAGGCAATCCCTGGCGTAATTAAAATTTGCGACAGTAAAAAATTATTTTTTGAATAATTTACTATAGAAAAGGCAATCCCTGGCGTAATTAAAATTTGCGACAGTAAAAAATTATTTTTTGAATAATTTACTATAGAAAAGGCAATCCATGGCGTAATTAAAATTTGCGAGAGTAAAAAATTCTTTTTTGAATAATTTACTATAGAAAAGGCAATCCTTGGCGTAATTATAATTTGCGACAGTAAAAAAATATTTTTTGAATAATTTACTATAGAAAAGGCAATCCCTGGCGTAATTAAAATTTGCGACAGTAAAAAATTATTTTTTGAATAATTTACTATAGAAAAGGCAATCCCTGGCGTAATTAAAATTTGCGAGAGTAAAAAATTCTTTTTTGAATAATTTACTATAGAAAAGGCAATCCCTGGCGTAATTAAAATTTGCGACAGTAAAAAATTATTTTTTGAATAATTTACTATAGAAAAGGCAATCCCTGGCGTAATTAAAATTTGCGAGAGTAAAAAATTCTTTTTTGAATAATTTACTATAGAAAAGGCAATCCCTGGCGTAATTATAATTTGCGACAGTAAAAAAATATTTTTTGAATAATTTACTATACAAAAGGCAATCCCTGGCGTATTTATAATTTGCAACAGTAAAAAATTATTTTTTGCAACATTTACTATAGAAAAGGCAATCCCTGGCGTAATTAAAATTTGCGACAGTAAAAAATGAATTTTTGAATAATTTACTATAGAGAAGGCAATCCCTGTCGTAATTATAATTTGCGACAGTAAAAAATTATTTTTTGAATAATTTACTATAGAAAAGGCAATCCCTGGCTTAATTAAAATTTGCGATAGTAAAAAATTATTTTTTGAATAATTTACTATAGAAAAGGCAATCTCTGGCGTAATTAAAATTTGCGACAGTAAAAAATTATTTTTTGACTAATTTACTATAGAAAAGGCAATCCCTGGCGTAATTAAAATTTGCGACAGTAAAAAATTCTTTTTTGAATAATTTACTATAGAAAAGGCAATCCCTGGCGGAATTATAATTTGCGACAGTAAAAAATTATTTTTTGAATAATTTACTATACAAAAGGCAATCCCTGGCGTATTTAAAATTTGCAACAGTAAAAAATTATTTTTTGAATAATTTACTATAGAAAAGGCAATCCATGGCGTAATTAAAATTTGAGACAGTAAAAAATTATTTTTTGAATAATTTACTATAGAAAAGGCAATCCCTGGCGTAATTATAATTTGCGACACTAAATAATTATTTTTTGAATAATTTACTATAGAAAAGGCAATCCCTGGCGTAATTAAAATTTGAGACAGTAAAAAATTATTTTTTGAATAATTTACTATAGAAAAGGCAATCCCTGGCGTAATTATAATTTGCGACAGTATAAAATTATTTTTTGTATAATTTACTATAGAAAAGGCAAGCCCTGGCGTAATTAAAATTTGCGACAGTAAAAAATTATTTTTTGAATAATTTACTATAGAAAAGGTAATCCCTGGCGTAATTAAAATTTGCGACACTAAAAAATTATTTTTTGAATAATTTACTATAGAAAAGGCAATCCCTGACGTTATTATAATTTGCGACACTAAACAATTATTTTTTGCAAAATTTACTATAGAAAAGGCAATCCCTAGCGTAATTATAATTTGCGACAGTATAAAATTATTTTTTGAATAATTTACTATAGAAAAGGCAATCCCTGGCGTAATTAAAATTTGCGACACTAAACAATTATTTTTTGCAAAATTTAGTATAGAAAAGGCAATCCCTGGCGTAATTAAAATTAGAGACAGTAAAAAATGAATTTTTGAATAATTTACTATAGAAAAGGCAATCCCTGGCGTAATTAAAATTTGAGACAGTAAAAAATTATTTTTTGAATAATTTACTATAGAAAAGGCAATACCTGGAGTAATTAAAATTTGCGACAGTAAAAAATTATTTTTTGAATAATTTACTATAGAAAAGGCAATCCATGGCGTAATTAAAATTTGCGACAGTAAAAAATTATTTTTTGAATAATTTACTATAGAAAAGGCAATCCCTGGCGTAATTAAAATTTGTGACAGAAAAAATTATTTTTTGAATAATTTACTATAGAAAAGGCAATCCCTGGCGTAATTAAAATTTGCGACACTAAACAATTATTTTTTGAATAATTTACTATAGAAAAGGCAATCCCTGGCGTAATTAAAATTTGAGACAGCAAAAAATTATTTTTTGAATCATTTACTATAGAAAAGGCAATCGCTGGCGTAATTATAATTTGCGACACTAAACAATTATTTTTTGCAAAATTTACTATAGAAAAGGCAATCCCTGGCGTAATTAAAATTTGAGACATTAAAAAATGAATTTTTGAATAATTTACTATAGAAAAGGCAATCCCTGGCGTAATTAAAATTTGCGACACTAAACAATTATTTTTTGCAAAATTTACTATAGAAAAGGCAATCCCTGGCGTAATTAAAATTTAAAACAGTAAAAAATTATTTTTTGAATAATTTACTATAGAAAAGGCAATCCCTGGCGTAATTAAAATTTGCGACAGAAAAAAATTATTTTTTGAATAATTTACTGTAGAAAAGGCAATCCCTGTCGTAATTAAAACTTGCGACAGTAAAAAACTATTTTTTGCAAAATTTACTATAGAAAAGGCAATCCCTGGCGTAATTAAAATTTGCGACAGTAAAAAATTATTTTTTGAATAATTTACTATAGAAAAGGCAATCCCTGGCGTAATTAAAATTTGAGACAGTAAAAAATTATTTTTTGAATAATTTACTATAGAAAAGGCAATCCCTGGCGTATTTAAAATTTGCGACAGTAAAAAATTAATTTTTGCAAAATTTACTATAGAAAAGGCAATCCCTGGCGTAATTAAAATTTGCGACACTAAAAAATTATTTTTTGAATAATTTACTATAGAAAAGGCAATCACTGGCGTAATTAAAATTTGAGACAGTAAAAAATTATTTTTTGAATAATTTACTATAGAAAAGGCAATCCCTGGCGTAATCAAAATTTGCGACAGTAAAAAATTAATTTTTGAATAATTTACTATAGAAAAGGCAGTACCTGGCGTAATTAAAATTTGCGACAGTAAAAAATGAATTTTTGAATAATTTACTATAGAAAAGGCAATCCCTGGCGTATTTAAAATTTGCAACAGTAAAAAATTATTTTTTGCAAAATTTACTATAGAAAAGGCAATCCCTGGCGTAATTAAAATTTGTGAAAGTAAAAAATTATTTTTTGAATAATTTACTATAGAAAAGGCAATCCCTGGCGTAATTAAAATTTGCGACAGTATAAAATTATTTTTTGAATAATTTACTATAGAAAAGGCAATCCCTGGCGTAATTAATATTTGCGACAGTAAAAAATTATTGTTTGAATAATTTACTATAGAAAAGGCAATCCCTGGCGTAATTAAAATTTGCGACAGTAAAAAATTATTTTTTGAATAATTTACTATAGAAAAGGCAATCCCTGGCGTAATTATAATTTGCGACACTAAACAATTATTTTTTGCAAAATTTACTATAGAAAAGGCAATCCCTGGCGTAATTAAAATTTGAGACAGTAAAAAATGAATTTTTGAATAATTTACTATAGAAAAGGCAATCCCTGGCGTAATTATAATTTGCGACAGTATAAAATTATTTTTTGAATAATTTACTATAGAAAAGGCAATCCCTGGCGTAATTAAAATTTGAGACAGTAAAAAATTATTTTTTGAATAATTTACTATAGAAAAGGCAATCCCTGGCGTAATTAAAATTTGCGACAGTAAAAAATGAATTTTTGAATAATTTACTATAGAAA
This sequence comes from Dioctria linearis, assembly GCA_963930735.1. Taxonomy (NCBI): domain Eukaryota; kingdom Metazoa; phylum Arthropoda; class Insecta; order Diptera; family Asilidae; genus Dioctria; species Dioctria linearis. Next base: position 11,681 of record CAWVNZ010001429.1, read on the forward strand.
AGGCAATCCCTGGCGTAATTATAATTTGCGACAGTAAAAAATTATTTTTTGAATAATTTACTATAGAAAAGGCAATCCCTGGCGTAATTAAAATTTGCGACAGTAAAAAATTATTTTTTGCAAAATTTACTATAGAAAATGCAATCCCTGGCGTAATTAAAATTTGCAACAGTAAAAAATTATTTTTTGAATAATTTACTATAGAAAAGGCAATCCCTGGCGTAATTATAATTTGCGACAGTAAAAAATTATTTTTTGAATAATTTACTATAGAAAAGGCAATCCCTGACGTAATTAAAATTTGCGACACTAAACAATTATTTTTTGCAAAATTTACTATAGAAAAGGCAATCCCTGGCGTATTTAAAATTTGCAACAGTAAAAAATTATTTTTTGCAAAATTTACTATAGAAAAGGCAATACCTGGCGTATTTAAAATTTGCGACAGTAAAAAATGAATTTTTGAATAATTTACTATAGAAAAGGCAATCCCTGCCGTAATTAAAATTTGCGACACTAAAAAATTATTTTTTGAATAATTTACTATAGAAAAGGCAATCCCTGGCGTAATTAAAATTTGCGACAGTAAAAAATTATTTTTTGAATAATTTACTATAGAAAAGGCAATACTTGGCGTAATTAAAATTTGCGACAGTAAACAATTATTTTTTGCAAAATTTACTATAGAAAAGGCAATCCCTGGCGTATTTAAAATTTGCAACAGTAAAAAATTATTTTTTGCAAAATTTACTATAGAAAAGGCAATCCCTGGCGTAATTAAAATTTGAGACAGTAAAAAATTATTTTTTGAATAATTTACTATAGAAAAGGCAATCCCTGGCGTAATTAAAATTTGCGACAGTAAAAAATTATTTTTTGCAAAATTTACTATAGAAAAGGCAATCCCTGGCGTAATTAAAATTTGAGACATTAAAAAATGAATTTTTGAATAATTTACTATAGAAAAGGCAATCCCTGGCGTAATTAAAATTTGCGACAGTAAAAAATTATTTTTTGAATAATTTACTATAGAAAAGGCAATCCCTGGCGTAATTAAAATTTGAGACAGTAAAAAATTATTTTTTGAATAATTTACTATAGAAAAGGCAATCCCTGGCCTATTTAAAATTTGCGACAGTAAAAAATTAATTTTTGCAAAATTTACTATAGAAAAGGCAATCCCTGGCGTAATTAAAATTTGCGACACTAAAAAATTATTTTTTGAATAATTTACTATAGAAAAGGCAATCCCTGGCGTAATTAAAATTTGAGACAGTAAAAAATTATTATTTGAATAATTTACTATAGAAAAGGCAATCCCTGGCGTAATTAAAATTTGCGACAGTAAAAAATTATTTTTTGAATAATTTACTATAGAAAAGACAATCCCTGGCGTAATTAAAATTTGAGACAGTAAAAAATTATTTTTTGAATAATTTACTATAGAAAAGGCAATCCCTGGCGTATTTAAAATTTGCGACAGTAAAAAATTATTTTTTGCAAAATTTACTATAGAAAAGGCAATCCCTGACGTAATTAAAATTTGCGACACTAAAAAATTATTTTTTGAATAATTTACTATAGAAAAGGCAATCCCTGGCGTAATTAAAATTTGAGACAGTAAAAAATTATTTTTTGAATAATTTACTATAGAAAAGGCAATCCCTGGCGTAATTAAAATTTGCGACAGTAAAAAATGAATTTTTGAATAATTTACTATAGAAAAGGCAATCCCTGGCGTAATTAAAATTTGCGACAGTAAAAAATGAATTTTTGAATAATTTACTATAGAAGAGGCAATCCCTGGCGTATTTAAAATTTGCAACAGTAAAAAATTATTTTTTGCAAAATTTACTATAGAAAAGGCAATCCCTGGCGTAATTAAAATTTGTGAAAGTAAAAAATTATTTTTTGAATAATTTACTATAGAAAAGGCAATCCCTGGCGTAATTAAAATTTGCGACAGTATAAAATTATTTTTTGAATAATTTACTATAGAAAAGGCAATCCCTGGCGTAATTAAAATTTGCGACAGTAAAAAATTATTGTTTGAATAATTTACTATAGAAAAGGCAATCCCTGGCGTAATTAAAATTTGCGACAGTAAAAAATTATTTTTTGAATAATTTACTATAGAAAAGGCAATCCCTGGCGTAATTAAAATTTGAGACAGTAAAAAATAATTTTTTGAATAATTTACTATAGAAAAGGCAATCCCTGGCGTAATTAAAATTTGTGAAAGTAAAAAATTATTTTTTGAATAATTTACTATAGAAAAGGCAATCCCTGGCGTAATTAAAATTTGCGACAGTATAAAATTATTTTTTGAATAATTTACTATAGAAAAGGCAATCCCTGGCGTAATTAAAATTTGCGACAGTAAAAAATTATTGTTTGAATAATTTACTATAGAAAAGGCAATCCCTGGCGTAATTAAAATTTGCGACAGTAAAAAATTATTTTTTGAATAATTTACTATAGAAAAGGCAATTCCTGGCGTAATTATAATTTGCGACACTAAACAATTATTTTTTGCAAAATTTACTATAGAAAAGGCAATCCCTGGCGTAATTAAAATTTGAGACAGTAAAAAATGAATTTTTGAATAATTTACTATAGAAAAGGCAATCCCTGGCGTAATTATAATTTGCGACAGTATAAAATTATTTTTTGAATAATTTACTATAGAAAAGGCAATCCCTGGCGTAATTAAAATTTGAGACAGTAAAAAATTATTTTTTGAATAATTTACTATAGAAAAGGCAATCCCTGGCGTAATTAAAATTTGCGACAGTAAAAAATGAATTTTTGAATAATTTACTATAGAAAAGGCAATCCCTGGCGTAATTATAATTTGCGACAGTAAAAAATTATTTTTTAAATAATTTACTATAGAAAAGGCAATCCCTGGCGTAATTAAAATTTGCGACAGTAAAAAATTATTTTTTGCAAAATTTACTATAGAAAAGGCAATCCCTGGCGTAATTAAAATTTGCAACAGTAAAAAATTATTTTTTGAATAATTTACTATAGAAAAGGCAATCCCTGGCGTGATTATAATTTGCGACAGTAAAAAATTATTTTTTGAATAATTTACTATAGAAAAGGCAATCCCTGACGTAATTAAAATTTGCGACACTAAACAATTATTTTTTGCAAAATTTACTATAGAAAAGGCAATCCCTGGCGTATTTAAAATTTGCAACAGTAAAAAATTATTTTTTGCAAAATTTACTATAGAAAAGGCAATACCTGGCCTATTTAAAATTTGCGACAGTAAAAAATGAATTTTTGAATAATTTACTATAGAAAAGGCAATCCCTGCCGTAATTAAAATTTGCGACACTAAAAAATTATTTTTTGAATAATTTACTATAGAAAAGGCAATCCCTGGCGTAATTAAAATTTGCGACAGTAAAAAATTATTTTTTGAATAATTTACTATAGAAAAGGCAATACCTGGCGTAATTAAAATTTGCGACAGTAAACAATTATTTTTTGCAAAATTTACTCTAGAAAAGGCAATCCCTGGCGTATTTAAAATTTGCAACAGTAAAAAATTATTTTTTGCAAAATTTACTATAGAAAAGGCAATCCCTGGCGTAATTAAAATTTGAGACAGTAAAAAATTATTTTTTGAATAATTTACTATAGAAAAGGCAATCCCTGGCGTAATTAAAATTTGCGACAGTAAAAAATTATTTTTTGCAAAATTTACTATAGAAAAGGCAATCCCTGGCGTAATTAAAATTTGAGACATTAAAAAATGAATTTTTGAATAATTTACTATAGAAAAGGCAATCCCTGGCGTAATTAAAATTTGCGACAGTAAAAAATTATTTTTTGAATAATTTACTATAGAAAAGGCAATCCCTGGCGTAATTAAAATTTGAGACAGTAAAAAATTATTTTTTGAATAATTTACTATAGAAAAGGCAATCCCTGGCCTATTTAAAATTTGCGACAGTAAAAAATTAATTTTTGCAAAATTTACTATAGAAAAGGCAATCCCTGGCGTAATTAAAATTTGCGACACTAAAAAATTATTTTTTGAATAATTTACTATAGAAAAGGCAATCCCTGGCGTAATTAAAATTTGAGACAGTAAAAAATTATTATTTGAATAATTTACTATAGAAAAGGCAATCCCTGGCGTAATTAAAATTTGCGACAGTAAAAAATTATTTTTTCAATAATTTACTATAGAAAAGGCAATCCCTGGCGTAATTAAAATTTGAGACAGTAAAAAATTATTTTTTGAATGAATAATTTACTATAGAAAAGGCAATCCCTGGCGTATTTAAAATTTGCGACAGTAAAAAATTATTTTTTGCAAAATTTACTATAGAAAAGGCAATCCCTGACGTAATTAAAATTTGCGACACTAAAAAATTATTTTTTGAATAATTTACTATAGAAAAGGCAATCCCTGGCGTAATTAAAATTTGAGACAGTAAAAAATTATTTTTTGAATAATTTACTATAGAAAAGGCAATCCCTGGCGTAATTAAAATTTGCGACAGTAAAAAATGAATTTTTGAATAATTTACTATAGAAAAGGCAATCCCTGGCGTAATTAAAATTTGCGACAGTAAAAAATGAATTTTTGAATAATTTACTATAGAAGAGGCAATCCCTGGCGTATTTAAAATTTGCAACAGTAAAAAATTATTTTTTGCAAAATTTACTATAGAAAAGGCAATCCCTGGCGTAATTAAAATTTGTGAAAGTAAAAAATTATTTTTTGAATAATTTACTATAGAAAAGGCAATCCCTGGCGTAATTAAAATTTGCGACAGTATAAAATAATTTTTTGAATAATTTACTATAGAAAAGGCAATCCCTGGCGTAATTAAAATTTGCGACAGTAAAAAATTATTGTTTGAATAATTTACTATAGAAAAGGCAATCCCTGGCGTAATTAAAATTTGCGACAGTAAAAAATTATTTTTTGAATAATTTACTATAGAAAAGGCAATCCCTGGCGTAATTAAAATTTGAGACAGTAAAAAATAATTTTTTGAATAATTTACTATAGAAAAGGCAATCCCTGGCGTATTTAAAATTTGCGACAGTAATAAATTAATTTTTGCAAAATTTACTATAGAAAAGGCAATCCCTGGCGTAATTAAAATTTGCGACACTAAAAAATTATTTTTTGAATAATTTACTATAGAAAAGGCAATCCCTGGCGTAATTAAAATTTGAGACAGTAAAAAATTATTTTTTGAATAATTTACTCTAGAAAAGGCAATCCCTGGCGTAATTAAAATTTGCGACAGTAAAAAATGAATTTTTGAATAATTTACTATAGAAAAGGCAATCCCTGGCGTAATTAAAATTTGCGACAGTAAAAAATGAATTTTTGAATAATTTACTATAGAAAAGGCAATCCCTGGCGTATTTAAAATTTGCAACAGTAAAAAATTATTTTTTGCAAAATTTACTATAGAAAAGGCAATCCCTGGCGTAATTAAAATTTGTGAAAGTAAAAAATTATTTTTTGAATAATTTACTATAGAAAAGGCAATCCCTGGCGTAATTAAAATTTGCGACAGTATAAAATTATTTTTTGAATAATTTACTATAGAAAAGGCAATCCCTGGCGTAATTAAAATTTGCGACAGTAAAAAATTATTGTTTGAATAATTTACTATAGAAAAGGCAATCCCTGGCGTAATTAAAATTTGCGACAGTAAAAAATTATTTTTTGAATAATTTACTATAGAAAAGGCAATCCCTGGCGTAATTATAATTTGCGACACTAAACAATTATTTTTTGCAAAATTTACTATAGAAAAGGCAATCCCTGGCGTAATTAAAATTTGAGACAGTAAAATATGAATTTTTGAATAATTTACTATAGAAAAGGCAATCCCTGGCGTAATTATAATTTGCGACAGTATAAAATTATTTTTTGAATAATTTACTATAGAAAAGGCAATCCCTGGCGTAATTAAAATTTGAGACAGTAAAAAATTATTTTTTGAATAATTTACTATAGAAAAGGCAATCCCTGGCGTAATTAAAATTTGCGACAGTAAAAAATTATTTTTTGAATAATTTACTATAGAAAAGGCAATCCCTGGCGTAATTATAATTTACGACACTAAACAATTATTTTTTGCAAAATTTACTATAGAAAAGGCAATCCCTGGCGTAATTAAAATTTGAGACATTAAAAAATGAATTTTTGAATAATTTACTATAGAAAAGGCAATCCCTGGCGTAATTATAATTTGCGACAGTATAAAATTATTTTTTGAATAATTTACTATAGAAAAGGCAATCCCTGGCGTAATTAAAATTTGCGACAGTAAAAAATTATTTTTTGCAAAATTTACTATAGAAAAGGCAATCCCTGGCGTAATTAAAATTTGCAACAGTAAAAAATTATTTTTTGAATAATTTACTATAGAAAAGGCAATCCCTGGCGTAATTATAATTTGCGACAGTAAAAAATTATTTTTTGAATAATTTACTATAGAAAAGACAATCCCTGGCGTAATTAAAATTTGCGACAGTAAAAAATTATTTTTTGAATAATTTACTATAGAAAAGGCAATACCTGGCGTAATTAAAATTTGCGACAGTAAACAATTATTTTTTGCAAAATTTACTATAGAAAAGGCAATCCCTGGCGTATTTAAAATTTGCAACAGTAAAAAATTATTTTTTGCAAAATTTACTATAGAAAAGGCAATCCCTGGCGTAATTAAAATTTGCGACACTAAACAATTATATTTTGCAAAATTTACTATAGAAAAGGCAATCCCTGGCGTATTTAGAATTTGCAACAGTAAAAAATTATTTTTTGCAAAATTTACTATAGAAAAGGCAATACCTGGCGTTTTTAAAATTTGCGAGAGTAAAAAATGAATTTTTGAATAATTTACTACAGAAAAGGCAATCCCTGCCGTAATTAAAATTTGCGACACTAAAAAATTATTTTTTGAATAATTTACTATAGAAAAGACAATCCCTGGCGTAATTAAAATTTGCGACAGTAAAAAATTATTTTTTGAATAATTTACTATAGAAAAGGCAATACCTGGCGTAATTAAAATTTGCGACATTAAACAATTATTTTTTGCAAAATTTACTATAGAAAAGGCAATCCCTGGCGTATTTAAAATTTGCAACAGTAAAAAATTATTTTTTGCAATATTTACTATAGAAAAGGCAATCCCTGGCGTAATTAAAATTTGAGACAGTAAAAAATTATTTTTTGAATAATTTACTATAGGAAAGGCAAACCCTGGCGTAATTAAAATTTGCGACAGTAAAAAATTATTTTTTGCCAAATTTTCTATAGAAAAGGCAATCCCTGGCGTAATTAAAATTTGAGACATTAAAAAATGAATTTTTGAATAATTTACTATAGAAAAGGCAATCCCTGGCGTAATTAAAATTTGCGACAGTAAAAAATTATTTTTTGAATAATTTACTATAGAAAAGGCAATCCCTGGCGTAATTAAAATTTGAGACAGTAAAAAATTATTTTTTGAATAATTTACTATAGAAAAGGCAATCCCTGGCCTATTTAAAATTTGCGACAGTAAAACATTAATTTTTGCAAAATTTACTATAGAAAAGGCAATCCCTGGCGTAATTAAAATTTGCGACACTAAAAAATTATTTTTTGAATAATTTACTATAGAAAAGGCAATCCGTGGCGTAATTAAAATTTGAGACAGTAAAAAATTATTTTTTGAATAATTTACTATAGAAAAGGCATTCCCTGGCGTAATTAAAATTTGCGACAGTAAAAAATTATTTTTTGAATAATTTACTATAGAAAAGGCAATCCCTGGCGTAATTAAAATTTGAGACAGTAAAAAATTATTTTTTGAATAATTTACTATAGAAAAGGCAATCCCTGGCGTATTTAAAATTTGCGACAGTAAAAAATTATTTTTTGCAAAATTTACTATAGAAAAGGCAATCCCTGACGTAATTAAAATTTGCGACACTAAAAAATTATTTTTTGAATAATTTACTATAGAAAAGGCAATCCCTGGCGTAATTAAAATTTGAGACAGTAAAAAATTATTTTTTGAATAATTTACTATAGAAAAGGCAATCCCTGGCGTAATTAAAATTTGCGACAGTAAAAAATGAATTTTTGAATAATTTACTATAGAAAAGGCAATCCCTGGCGTAATTAAAATTTGCGACAGTAAAAAATGAATTTTTGAATAATTTACTATAGAAAAGGCAATCCCTGGCGTATTTAAAATTTGCAACAGTAAAAAATTATTTTTTGCAAAATTTACTATAGAAAAGGCAATCCCTGGCGTAATTAAAATTTGTGAAAGTAAAAAATTATTTTTTGAATAATTTACTATAGAAAAGGCAATCCCTGGCGTAATTAAAATTTGCGACAATATAAAATTATTTTTTGAATAATTTACTATAGAAAAGGCAATCCCTGGCGAAATTAAAATTTGCGACAGTAAAAAATTATTGTTTGAATAATTTACTATAGAAAAGGCAATCCCTGGCGTAATTAAAATTTGAGACAGTAAAAAATTATTTTTTGAATAATTTACTATAGAAAAGGCAATCCCTGGCGTAATTATAATTTGCGACACTAAACAATTATTTTTTGCAAAATTTACTATAGAAGAGGCAATCCCTGGCGTAATTAAAATTTGAGACAGTAAAAAATGAATTTTTGAATAATTTACTATAGAAAAGGCAATCCCTGGCGTAATTATAATTTGCGACAGTATAAAATTATTTTTTGAGTAATTTACTATAGAAAAGGCAATCCCTGGCGTAATTAAAATTTGAGACAGTAAAAAATTATTTTTTGAATAATTTACTATAGAAAAGGCAATCCCTGGCGTAATTAAAATTTGCGACAGTAAAAAATGAATTTTTGAATAATTTACTATAGAAAAGGCAATCCCTGGCGTAATTATAATTTGCGACAGTAAAAAATTACTTTTTGAATAATTTACTATAGAAAAGGCAATCCCTGGCGTAATTAAAATTTGCGACAGTAAAAAATTATTTTTTGCAAAATTTACTATAGAAAAGGCAATCCCTGGCGTTATTAAAATTTGCAACAGTAAAAAATTATTTTTTGAATAATTTACTATAGAAAAGGCAATCCCTGGCGTAATTATAATTTGCCACAGTAAAAAATTATTTTTTGAATAATTTACTATAGAAAAGGCAATCCCTGGCGTAATTAAAATTTGCGACACTAAACAATAATTTTTTGCAAAATTTACTATAGAAAAGGCAATCCCTGGCGTATTTAAAATTTGCAACAGTAAAAAATTATTTTTTGCAAAATTTACTATAGAAAAGGCAATACCTGGCGTATTTAAAATTTGCGACAGTAAAAAATGAATTTTTGAATAATTTACTATAGAAAAGGCAATCCCTGCCGTAATTAAAATTTGCGACACTAAAACATTATTTTTTGAATAATTTACTATAGAAAAGGCAATCCCTGGCGTAATTAAAATTTGCGACAGTAAAAAATTATTTTTTGAATAATTTACTATGGAAAAGGCAATACCTGCCGTAATTAAAATTTGCGACAGTAAACAATTATTTTTTGCAAAATTTACTATAGAAAAGGCAATCCCTGGCTTATTTAAAATTTGCAACAGTAAAAAATTATTTTTTGCAAAATTTACTATAGAAAAGGCAATCCCTGGCGTAATTAAAATTTGAGACAGTAAAAAATTATTTTTTGAATAATTTACTATAGAAAAGGCAATCCCGGCATAATTAAAATTTGCGACAGTAAAAAATTATTTTTTGAATAATTTACTATAGAAAAGGCAATCCCTGGCTTAATTAAAATTTGCGACAGTAAAAAATTATTTTTTGAATAATTTACTATAGAATAGGCAATCCCTGGCGTAATTAAAATTTGCGACAGTAAAAAATTATTTTTTGAATAATTTACTATAGAAAAGGAAATCCCTGGCGTAATTAAAATTTGCGACACTAAACAATTATTTTTTGCAAAATTTACTATAGAAAAGGCAACCCCTGGCGTAATTAAAATTTGAGACAGTAAAAAATTATTTTTTGAATAATTTACTATAGAAAAGGCAATCCCTGGTGTAATTAAAATTTGCGACAGTAAAAAATTATTTTTTGAATAATTTACTATAGAAAAGGCAATCCCTGGCGTAATTAAAATTTGCGACAGTAAAAAATTATTTTTTGAATAATTTACTATAGAAAAGGCAATCCCTGGCGTAATTAAAATTTGCGAAACTAAACAATTATTTTTTGCAAAATTTACTATAGAAAAGGCAATCCCTGGCGTAGTTAAAATTTGAGACAGTAAAAAATGAATTTTTGAATAATTTAATATAGAAAAGGCAATCCCTGGCGTAATTAAAATTTGCGACAGTAAAAAATTATTTTTTGCAAAAATTTACTATAGAAAAGGCAATCCCTGGCGTAATTAAAATTTGAGACAGTAAAAAATTATTTTTTGAATAATTTACTATAGAAAAGGCAATCCCTGTCGTAATTAAAATTTGCGACACTAAACAATTATTTTTTGCAAAATTTACTATAGAAAAGGCAATCCCTGGCGTAATTAAAATTTGAGACAGTAAAAAATTATTTTTTGAATAATTTACTATAGAAAAGGCAATCCCTGGGGTAATTAAAATTTGCGACAGTAAAAAATTCTTTTTTGAATAATTTACTATAGAAAAGGCAATCCCTGGCGTAATTAAAATTTGCGACAGTAAAAAATTATTTTTTGAATAATTTACTATAGAAAAGGCAATCCCTGGCGTAATTAAAATTTGCGACCCTAAACAATTATTTTTGGCAAAATTTACTATAGAAAAGGCAATCCCTGGCGTAGTTAAAATTTGAGACAGTAAAAAATGAATTTTTGAATAATTTAATATAGAAAAGGCAATCCCTGGCGTAATTAAAATTTGCGACAGTAAAAAATTATTTTTTGAATAATTTACTATAGAAAAGGCAATCCCTGGCGTAATTAAAATTTGCGACAGTAAAAAATTATTTTTTGAATAATTTACTATAGAAAAGGCAATCCCTGGCGTAATTAAAATTTGCGACAGTAAAAAATTATTTTTTGAATAATTTACTATAGAAAAGGCAATCCCTGGCGTAATTAAAATTGCGACAGTAAAAAATTATTTTTCGAATAATTTACTAAAGAAAAGGCAATCCCTGGCGTAATTAAAATTTGCGACACTAAACAATTATTTTTTGCAAAATTTACTATAGAAAAGGCAATCCCTGGCGTAGTTAAAATTTGAGACAGTAAAAAATGAATTTTTGAATAATTTAATATAGAAAAGGTAATCCCTGGCGTAATTAAAATTTGCGACAGTAAAAAACTATTTTTTGCAAAATTTACTATAGAAAAGGCAATCCCTGGCGTATTTAAAATTTGAGACAGTAAAAAATTATTTTTTGAATAATTTACTATAGAAAAGGCAATCCCTGGCGTAATTAAAATTTGCGACACTAAACAATTATTTTTTGCAAAATTTACTATAGAAAAGTCAATCCCTGGCGCAATTAAAATTTGAGACAGTAAAATTTTATTTTTTGAATAATTTACTATAGAAAAGGCAATCCCTGGCGTAATTAAAATTTGCGACAGTAAAAAATTCTTTTTTGAATAATTTACTATAGAAAAGGCAATCCCTGGCGTAATTATAATTTGCGACAGTAAAAAATTATTTTTTGAATAATTTACTATACAAAATGCAATCCCTGGCGTATTTATAATTTGCAACAGTAAAAAATTATTTTTTGCAACATTTACTATAGAAAAGGCAATCCCTGGCGTAATTAAAATTTGCGACAGTAAAAAATGAATTTTTGAATAATTTACTATAGAAAAAGCAATCCCTGGCGTAATTATAATTTGCGACAGTAAAAAATTATTTTTTGAATAATTTACTATAGAAAAGGCAATCCCTGGCTTAATTAAAATTTGCGATAGTAAAAAATTATTTTTTGAATAATTTACTATAGAAAAGGCAATCCCTGGCGTAATTAAAATTTGCGTCAGTAAAAAATTATTTTTTGAATAATTTACTATAGAAAAGGCAATCCCTGGCGTAATTAAAATTTGCGACAGTAAAAAATTCTTTTTTGAATAATTTACTATAGAAAAGGCAATCCCTGGCGTAATTATAATTTGCGACAGTAAAAAATTATTTTTTGAATAATTTACTATGCAAAAGGCAATCCCTGGCGTATTTAAAATTTGCAACAGTAAAAAATTATTTTTTGAATAATTTACTATAGAAAAGGCAATCCCTGGCGTAATTAAAATTTGAGATAGTAAAAAATTATTTTTTGATTAATTTTCTATAGAAAAGGCAATCCCTGGCGTAATTATAATTTGCGACACTAAACAATTATTTTTTTAATAATTTACTATAGAAAAGGCAATCCCTGGCGTAATTAAAATTTGAGACAGTAAAAAATGAATTTTTGAATAATTTACTATAGAAAAGGCAATCCCTGGCGTAATTATAATTTGCGACAGTAAAAAATTATTTTTTAATAATTTATTATAGAAAAGGCAATCCCTGGCGTAATTAAAATTTGCGACAGTAAAAAATTATTTTTTGCAAAATTTACTATAGAAAAGGAAATCCCTGGCGTAATTAAAATTTGGGACACTAAAAAATTATTTTTTGAATAATTTACTATAGAAAAGGCAATCCCTGACGTAATTATAATTTGCGACACTAAACAATTATTTTTTGCAAAATTTACTATAGAAAAGGTAATCCCTGGCTTAATTACAATTTGCGACAGTATAAAATTATTTTTTGAATAATTTACTATAGAAAAGGCAATCCCTGGCGTAATTAAAATTTGTGACACTAAACAATAATTTTTTGCAAAATTTAGTATAGAAAAGGCAATCCCTGGCGTAATTGAGTGTACATTGAGTGCGTGGAGTCAATCCGATCGGATGTTGCCTCGTGTTGTTGATCTAATCGATTAATCTAAACATAGCTAATGAATTAATTTAAAACAAGTTGTAGTGTTGTGTTAAACAATTTCCATATAAATCGTTAACTATAATTTTTTAAAATTCGACGCGATCGTTCAATAAATAAATTATCAAAATTAAATTTTATCCGCCAAGTGAAGGGCTCTTCTATGCCCTATCAACATTCTATAAGCCAGCAGCACGGTAACGTTTCCTTTCCTTCGCTTCATCTGTGATCAGTGCAAATGCATTAGCACTTGTCACTGATCAGAAATCCGGGTGCACTCAGCTGTGGTCATTGAACTGCACGGTCTGAGGTATTGAAAGCAGCAATAGGCATAACACTATTGTTGTTTTTTTTTACCTCGCTGTGTCGTTGACTGCTGCTGGTGGCGCCCAAATATTTGTGTTGTTGTGTGTCGCTTTTTTTCTTTTTTGCTTTTTTGTTTTTGCCTTCAGCATGCAGAATTTTATTTTAGATTTCTGCAACATTCGCGGATTAAGAGCAAATCGGTTTTCGGTGTACTGCCACCTTAACTCAAAAAATCCGGCAATTTTTGCGCTAAGTGAAACCAAGGTCGTTTCTGATGCTGATATTAATCAGTATCACGTCCCTGGTTACAGCTTCGTGCCTCTTTTTTCTCAGCATAGAGGGATCGCAGTATATATTCGGAATGATGTGGCCTTTACTATTCTTCAAGATTTTCCTTCTGCTAATCCAGAGTTTAATTATATCTGGATTAGGTTCAAACTTCACAAGCACATCATATACTTCTGTTTCCTTTATCGCAGCCCAAATATGTCTGATGACGACACGGTATTCGTATTTGACAATATCTCCAACAATATTGATCATTTGCTTTCTGTTTCCCCCTCTTCCGAAATCGTCCTGGCAGGCGATTTTAATGTTCATAATATACCGTGGCTCAGACATTCTTCTACCACAAGTCCTGCGGGCCATTTCGTTGAACTCTTCTGTGAATCATTTAATTTGCAACAGCTAGTGGATGCACCAACGCGAATTCCTGATGCAGCTGGAGATAAAGCTAATTTACTCGACTTGTTTCTAACATCTCATCCTGACAAATATTCCATTTCAGTCGGTTCCCCTCTTGGAAATTCAGACCATTGTTTAATCACGGCTCAATTTACCACCTCAAACCTGTGCCGACCAACTGCTCCACCTACAAGTAGGCTTCTTTGGCACTATAAGAATGCTGATTGGGAAAGTCTCAATAAGTATCTTAAAGAAATTGATTGGTCGGTCTGTTTTGCTTCGAGGGATGTTGATGAATGCACATTACAATTTAGTAACATACTAAATCTTGGCATGCGTGAATACATTCCGTATTCTTACAGCAGGTCTCAACAACAGCATGATCGCTCCTGGTTTAACGATAAGTGGAACCAAGCTATAAAAGCGAAAGAGTCTGCTTTTCGCGCCTATCAATTGCATCCATGTCCGGAAATGAAACAAGTCTACAAGACTGCACGGAACACCTGCAAGTCCATTATCCAGAGAGAAAAATTTCTTTTTGACCAGAATATTAGACAAAGAATCCTGACAAGCCGCAAAGGTAGCAAAGGTTTCTGGTCCCTGGTCAAAACCATCAGGAACAATTTCACCAGTTCCTCTATACCTTCACTACTTAATAATGGTGAAGTGATTGTTGACTCCCTGGATAAAGCTAATATTTTAGCTGCTAGATTCGCTTCAAATTCTCGTCTTCCACCAACTTCACAAACACCTGTTTTGCATCGCCCGTGTGAATGTGTACAAGAGCCAATACACCTTCGTACGAGGGATGTGGTCAGGGTCCTTAAGGGGATCAACGTCTCCAAAGCCGCAGGTCCTGATGGTTTTTCGCCACTGTTAATTAAAAGCTGCGCCTCATCCTTGGCTAAACCTCTGCGCAAACTCTTCTACTTGTCTTATTCGACAGGAAAATTTCCAACTGCTTGGAAGCTAGCTCACGTTCAGCCTATTCCTAAGAAAGGAGAGGGTAGCGATCCCTCAAATTATCGACCAATTGCCATCACTTCGATTCTTTCAAAGGTTTTTGAATCTATCATTAACTCAAAATTAATGAAGTATCTAGAAACTAGTCATCTCATCAACGATCGCCAATATGGCTTCCGAGCTGGACGCTCATCTGGAGACTTGCTGACCTTTCTTACGGAACGTTGGAATCGTAGTCTTCACAATTTTGGTGAGTCTAAAATCGTTGCCCTAGATATTTCAAAAGCCTTTGATAGAGTCTGGCATCCAGCCCTTTTAGCCAAACTCAAAGCACTTGGTCTCTCCCCTCCTCTTGTATTATGGATTGAAAGTTTCCTATCTAGTCGCCAAATACGTGTTGTATTAGATGGCGTTACGTCTGAACCGCATCCCATAAATGCCGGTGTACCTCAAGGCTCTGTTATCTCTCCAACTCTCTTTTTAATTTTCATTAATGATCTGCTTTCCCTTACTTTCAATCCCATCCATAGTTTCGCAGATGACAGTACTCTTGATTTCGCTTACTCCTTTGACACTCTTGCAGAATCCAGGGGGAATGCTGCATGTGTTAAACGAGATTGCATGACTAGATCATTGAATAACGATCTTGCCAATATCCTCGCTTGGGGCAAAGCGAATCGCGTCGAATTCAATGCATCAAAGTCCCAAAGCTGTCTTATCTCATTAAAACAAGATCATAACTTAACCACACCCGTTTCTTTTGATGGAGCATTCATTTCTGATTCACCGTCACTAAGCATTCCTGGCATTAATATTTCCAGTAAGTTAAACTGGACAGATCACATCTTCTCTGTTGCCAAAGAAGCATCGAAATGTCTTGGATTTCTGAAAAGGTGTAAGAAATATTTCAGCCCGTCAAATCTAGCGCTCCTCTACAAGTCCTACATTAGACCTAGAATGGAATACAACTCCCATATATGGGCCGGGGCTGGTCGCACAGCCTTAGCTTCATTGGATATTGTCCAAAAGAGAGCCTTCAAGCTCATTGGCGATTTGGCAATAACTTGTCATATCGACTCACTCGAGCACCGCCGCAATGTTGGATGCCTTTCGCTCCTTTATCGCTATATGCATGGTCAATGTTCTGATGAAATATCTAGTCTAATCCCTTGTAGAATGATTCCTGCACGCAATACTCGCGCTGCAAACCGCGCACATCCTTTAACCCTTCAAATTACTTTCGGCCGTACAGTAAAATTCAGAGATGCTTTTTTATCCCGAACAGTGCGAATGTGGAACAGCTTACCATCTTCTGTTTTTCCTCCGGCATACAATCTGCGGAAGTTTAAGGGCGACATACATCGGCACCTCCGCCACTTTCCTCATATCCCCTAATCCTTTCCCTATCTCCTTCCTGCCATGCTGTGCTTTGCATCATAGGGTATCCCCTGAGCTTGGCTTAATAATATATAAAAAAAAAAAAAAAAAAAAAAATTAAAATTAGAGACAGTAAAAAATGAATTTTTGAATAATTTACTATAGAAAAGGCAATCCCTGGCGTAATTAAAATTTGCGACAGTAAAAAATTAGTTTTTTGCAAAATTTACTATAGAAAAGGCAATCCCTGGCGTAATTAAAATTTGAGACAGTAAAAAATGAATTTTTGAATAATTTACTATAGAAAAGGCAATCCCTGGCGTAATTAAAATTTGCGACAGTAAAAAATTATTTTTTGCAAAATTTACTATAGAAAAGGAAATCCCTGGCGTAATTAAAATTTGGGACACTAAAAAATTATTTTTTGAATAATTTACTATAGAAAAGGCAAACCCTGACGTAATTATAATTTGCGACACTAAACAATTATTTTTTGCAAAATTTACTATAGAAAAGGTAATCCCTGGCGTAATTAAAATTTGCGACAGTAAAAAATTATTTTTTGAATAATTTACTATAGAAAAGGCAATCCCTGGCGTAATTAAAATTTGCGACAGTAAAAAATGAATTTTTGAATAATTTACTATAGAAAACGCAATCCCTGGCGTATTTAAAATTTGCAACAGTAAAAAATTATTTTTTGCAAAATTTACTATAGAAAAGGCAATCCCTGGCGTAATTAAAATTTGTGAAAGTAAAAAATTATTTTTTGAATAATTTACTAGAGAAAAGGCAATCCCTGGCGTAATTAAAATTTGCGACAGTATAAAATTATTTTTTGAATAATTTACTATAGAAAAGGCAATCCCTGGCGTAATTAAAATTTGCGACAGTAAGAAATTATTGTTTGAATAATTTACTATAGAAAAGGCAATCCCTGGCGTAATTAAAATTTGCGACAGTAAAAAATTATTTTTTGAATAATTTACTATAGAAAAGGCAATCCCTGGCGTAATTAAAATTTGCGACAGTAAAAAATTATTTTTTGAATAATTTACTATAGAAAAGGCAATCCCTGGCGTAATTAAAATTTGCGACAGTAAAAAATTATTTTTTGAATAATTTACTATAGAAAAGGCAATCCCTGGCGTAATTATAATTTGCGACAGTATAAAATTATTTTTTGAATAATTTACTATAGAAAAGGCAATCCCTGGCGTATTTAAAATTTGCGACACTAAACAATTATTTTTTGCAAAATTTACTATATAAAAGGCAATCCCTGGCGTAATTAAAATTTGCGACAGTAAAAAATTAATTTTTGAATAATTTACTATAGAAAAGGCAATCCCTGGCGTAATTAAAATTTGCGACAGTAAAAAATTATTTTTTGCAAAATTTACTATAGAAAATTCAATCCCTCGCGTAATTATAATTTGCGACAGTAAAAAATTAATTTTTGAATAATTTACTATAGAAAAGGCAATCCCTGGCGTAATTAAAATTTGCGACACTAAACAATTATTTTTTGCAAAATTTACTATACAAAAGGCAATCCCTGGCGTATTTAAAATTTGCAACAGTAAAAAATTATTTTTTGAATAATTTACTATAGAAAAGGCAATCCCTGGGGTAATTATAATTTGCGACACTAAACAATTAGTTTTTGCAAAATTTACTATAGAAAAGGCAATCCCTGGCGTAATTAAAATTTGCGACAGTAAAAAATGCATTTTTGAATAATTTACTATAGAAAAGGCAATCCCTGGCGTAATTAAAATTTGTGACAGTGCAAAATTATTTTTTGAATAATTTACTATAGAAAAGGCAATCCCTGGCGTAATTAAAATTTGAGACAGTAAAAAATGAATTTTTGAATAATTTACGTTAGAAAAGGCAATCCCTGGCGTAATTAAAATTTGAGACAGTAAAAAATGAATTTTTGCAAAATTTACTATAGAAAAGGCAATCCCTGGCGTAATTAAAATTTGCGACAGTAAAAAATTATTTTTTGAATAATTTACTATAGAAAAGGCAATCCCTGGCGTAATTAAAATTTGAGACAGTAAACAATTATTTTTTGCAAAATTTACTATAGAAAAGGCAATCCCTGGCGTAATTAAAATTTGTGACACTAAACAATTATTTTTTGCAAAATTTACTATAGAAAAGGCAATCCCTGGCGTAATTAAAATTTGCGACAGTAAAAATGAATTTTTGAATAATTTACTATAGAAAAGGCAATCCCTGGCGTAATTAAAATTTGCGACAGTAAAAAATGAACTTTTGAATAATTTACTATAGAAAAGGCAATCCCTGGCGTATTTAAAATTTGCAACAGTAAAAAATTATTTTATGAATAATTTACTATAGAAAAGGCAATCCCTGGCGTAATTAAAATTTGCGACACTAAAAAATTATTTTTTGAATAGTTTACTATAGAAAAGGCAATCCCTGGCGTAGTTAAAATTTGAGACAGTAAAAAATGAATTTTTGAATAATTTACTATAGAAAAGGCAATCCCTGGCGTAATTAAAATTTGCGACAGTACAAAATTATTTTTTGCAAAATTTACTATAGAAAAGGCAATCCCTGGCGCAATTAAAATTTGTGACAGAAAAAATTATTTTTTGAATAATTTACTATAGAAAAGGCAATCCCTGGCGTAATTATAATTTGCGACAGTAAACAATTATTTTTTGCAAAATTTACTATAGAAAAGGCAATCCCTGGCGTAATTAAAATTTGTGACACTAAACAATTATTTTTTGCAAAATTTACTATAGAAAAGGCAATCCCTGGCGTAATTAAAATTTGCGACAGTAAAAATGAATTTTTGAATAATTTACTATAGAAAAGGCAATCCCTGGCGTAATTAAAATTTGCGACAGTAAAAAATGAATTTTTGAATAATTTACTATAGAAAAGGCAATCCCTGGCGTATTTAAAATTTGCAACAGTAAAAAATTATTTTATGAATAATTTACTATAGAAAAGGCAATCCCTGGCGTAATTAAAATTTGCGACACTAAAAAATTATTTTTTGAATAGTTTACTATAGAAAAGGCAATCCCTGGCGTAGTTAAAATTTGAGACAGTAAAAAATGAATTTTTGAATAATTTACTATAGAAAAGGCAATCCCTGGCGTAATTAAAATTTGCGACAGTACAAAATTATTTTTTGCAAAATTTACTATAGAAAAGGCAATCCCTGGCGTAATTAAAATTTGAGACAGTAAAAAATGAATTTTTGAATAATTTACGTTAGAAAAGGCAATCCCTGGCGTAATTAAAATTTGAGACAGTAAAAAATGAATTTTTGCAAAATTTACTATAGAAAAGGCAATCCCTGGCGTAATTAAAATTTGCGACAGTAAAAAATTATTTTTTGAATAATTTACTATAGAAAAGGCAATCCCTGGCGTAATTAAAATTTGAGACAGTAAACAATTATTTTTTGCAAAATTTACTATAGAAAAGGCAATCCCTGGCGTAATTAAAATTTGTGACACTAAACAATTATTTTTTGCAAAATTTACTATAGAAAAGGCAATCCCT
>CAWVNZ010001430.1:0-50000 GCA_963930735.1 Dioctria linearis
TTTCAAAAAATAATTTTTTACTGTCGCAAATTTTAATTACGCCAGGGATTGCCTTTTCTATAGTAAATTTTTCAAAAAATAATTTTTTACTGTCGCAAATTTTAATTGCGCCAGGGATTGCCTTTTCTACAATAAATTATTCAAAAAATAATTTTTTACTCTCGCAAATTTTAATTACGCCAGGGATTGCCTTTTCTATAGTAAATTTTGCAAAAAATTATTTTTTACTATCGCAAATTGTAACTGAGCCAGGGATTACCTTTTCTATAGTAAATTTTTCAAAAATAATTTTTTACTGTCGCAAATTTTAAATACGCCTTTTCTATAGAAAATTTTTCAAAATTAATTTTTTACTGTCGCAAATTTTAAATACGCCAGGGATTGCCTTTTCTATAGTAAATTTTTCAAAAATTAATTTTTTACTGTCGCAAATTTTAATTGCGCCAGGGATTGCCTTTTCTATAGTAAATTTTTCAAAAAATAATTTTTTACTGTCGCAAATTGTAATTGCGCCAGGGATTGCCTTTTCTATAGTAAATTTTTCAAACAATAATTTTCTACTGTCGCAAATTTTAATTACGCAGGGATTGCCATTTCTACAGTAAATTTTTCAAAAAATAATTTTTTACTGTCGCAAATTTTAATTGCGCCAGGGATTGCCTTTTATACAGTAAATTTTTCAAAAAATAATTTTTTACTGTCGCAAATTTTAATTGCGCCAGGGATTGCCTTTTCTACAGTAAATTATTCAAAAAATAATTTTTTACTGCCGCAAATTTAATTACGCAGGGATTGCCTTTTCTATAGTAAATTTTGCAAAAAAATTATTTTTTACTGTCGCAAATTGTAATTGCGCCAGGGATTACCTTTTCTATAGTAAATTTTTCAAAAAATTATTTTTTACTGTCGCAAATTTTATTACGCCAGGGATTGCCTTTTCTATAGTAAATTATTCAAAAAATAATTTTTTACTGCCGCCTGCCGCAAATTTTAATTACGCCAGGGATTGCCTTTTCTATAGTAAATTTTGCAAAAAAATTATTTTTTACTGTCGCAAATTGTAATTGCGCCAGGGATTACCTTTTCTATAGTAAATTTTTCAAAAAATAATTTTTTACTGTCGCAAATTTTAATTGCGCCAGGGATTGCCTTTTATACAGTAAATTTTTCAAAAAATAATTTTTTGCTGTCGCAAATTTTAATTGCGCCAGGGATTGCCTTTTCTACAGTAAATTATTCAAAAAATAATTTTTTACTGCCGCAAATTTTAATTACGCCAGGGATTGCCTTTTCTATAGTAGATTTTTCAAAAAATAATTTTTTACTGTCGCAAATTTTAATTGCGCCAGGGATTGCCTTTTCTACAGTAAATTTTTCAAAAAATAATTTTTTACTGTCGCAAATTTTAATTACGCCAGGGATTGCCTTTTCTATAGTAAATTTTTCAAAAAATAATTTTTTACTGTCGCAAATTTTAATTGCGCCAGGGATTGCCTTTTCTACAGTAAATTATTCAAAAAATATTTTTTTACTCTCGCAAATTTTAATTACGACAGGGATTGCCTTTTCTATAGTAAATTTTGCAAAAAAATTATTTTTTACTATCGCAAATTGTAACTGAGCCAGGGATTACCTTTTCTATAGTAAATTTTTCAAAAAATAATTTTTTACTGTCGCAAATTTTAAATACGCCTTTTCTATAGAAAATTTTTCAAAAATTAATTTTTTACTGTCGCAAATTTTAAATACGCCAGGGATTGCCTTTTCTATAGTAAATTTTTCAAAAATTAATTTTTTACTGTCGCAAATTTTAATTGCGCCAGGGATTGCCTTTTCTATAGTAAATTTTTCAAAAATTAATTTTTTACTGTCGCAAATTTTAAATCCGCCAGGGATTGCTTGTTCTATAGTAAATTTTTCAAAAATTAATTTTATACTGTCGCAAATTTTAATTACGCCGGGGATTGCCTTTTCTATAGTAAATTTTTCAAAAATTAATTTTATACTGTCGCAAATTTTAATTGGGGCAGGGATTGCCTTTTCCATAGTAGATTTTTCAAAAAATAATTTTTTACTGTCGCAAATTTTAATTGCGCCAGGGATTGCCTTTTCTACAGTAAATTTTTCAAAAAATAATTTTTTACTGTCGCAAATTTTAATTACGCCAGGGATTGCCTTTTCTATAGTAAATTTTTCAAAAAATAATTTTTTACTGTCGCAAATTTTAATTGCGCCAGGGATTGCCTTTTCTACAGTAAATTATTCAAAAAATAATTTTTTACTCTCGCAAATTTTAATTACGCCAGGGATTGCCTTTTCTATAGTAAATTTTGCAAAAAAATTATTTTTTACTATCGCAAATTGTAACTGAGCCAGGGATTACCTTTTCTATAGTAAATTTTTCAAAAAATAATTTTTTACTGTCGCAAATTTTAAATACGCCTTTTCTATAGAAAATTTTTCAAAAATTAATTTTTTACTGTCGCAAATTTTAAATACGCCAGGGATTGCCTTTTCTATAGTAAATTTTTCAAAAATTAATTTTTTACTGTCGCAAATTTTAATTGCGCCAGGGATTGCCTTTTCTATAGTAAATTTTTCAAAAAATAATTTTTTACTGTCGCAAATTTTAAATGCGCCAGGGATTGCCTTTTCTATAGTAAATTTTTCAAACAATAATTTTCTACTGTCGCAAATTTTAATTACGCCAGGGATTGCCATTTCTACAGTAAATTTTTCAAAAAATAATTTTTTACTGTCGCAAATTTTAATTGCGCCAGGGATTGCCTTTTATACAGTAAATTTTTCAAAAAATAATTTTTTACTGTCGCAAATTTTAAATACGCCAGGGATTGCCTTTTCTATAGTAAATTATTCAAAAACTAATTTTTTACTGTCGAAAATTTTAATTACGCCAGGGATTGCCTTTTCTATAGTAAATTTTCAAAAATTATTTTTTTACTGTCGCAAATTTTAAATCCGCCAGGGATTGCCTGTTCTATAGTAAATTTTTCAAAAATTAATTTTATACTGTCGCAAATTTTAATTACGCCGGGGATTGCCCTTTCTATAGTAAATTTTTCAAAAATTAATTTTATACTGTCGCAGATTTTAATTGCGCCAGGGATTGCCTTTTCCATAGTAGATTTTTCAAAAAATAATTTTTTACTGTCGCAAATTTTAATTGCGCCAGGGATTGCCTTTTCTACAGTAAATTTTTCAAAAAATAATTTTTTACTGTCGCAAATTTTAATTACGCCGGGGATTGCCTTTTCTATAGTAAATTTTTCAAAAATTAATTTTATACTGTCGCAAATTTTATTTGCCCAGGGATTGCCTTTTCTATAGTAAATTTTTCAAAAAATAATTTTCTACTGTCGCAAATTTTAATTGCGCCAGGGATTGCCTTTTCTATAGTAAATTTTGCAAAAAATAATTTTCTACTGTCGCAAATTTTAAATACGCCAGGGATTGCCTTTTCTATAGTAAATTTTTCAAAAAATAATTTTTTACTGTCGAAAATATTAAATACGCCAGGGATTGCCTTTTCTATAGTAAATTTTTCAAAAAATAATTTTCTACAGTCGCAAATTTTAATTGCGCCAGGGATTGCCTTTTCTACAGTAAATTTTTCAAAAAATAATTTTTTACTGTCGCAAATTTTAATTACGACAGGGATTGCCTTTTCTATAGTAAATTTTTCAAAAAATAATTTTTTACTGTCGCAAATTTTAATTGCGCCAGGGTTTGCCTTTTCTATAGTAAATTTTTCAAATATTAATTTTTTACTGTCGCAAATTTAAAATCCGTCAGGTATTGCCTTTTCTACAGTAAATTTTTCAAAAAATAATTTTTTACTGTCGCAAATTTTAAATACGCCAGGGATTGCCTTTTCTATAGCAAATTTTTCAAAAAATAATTTTTTACTGTCGCAAATTTTAATTACGCCAGGGATTGCCTTTTCTATAGTAAATTTTTCAAAAATAATTTTTTACTGTCGCAAATTTTAAATCCGCCAGGGATTGCCTTTTCTATAGTAAATTTTTCAAAAAATAATTTTTTAGTGTCGCAAATTTTAAATACGCCAGGGATTGCCTTTTCTATAGTAAATTTTGCAAAAAATAATTTTCTACTGTCGCAAATTTTAATTGCACCAGGGATTGCCTTTTCTACAGTAAATTTTTCAAAAAATAATTTTTTACTGTCGCAAATTTTAATTGCGCCAGGGATTGCCTTTTCTATAGTAAATTTTTCAAAATTTAATTTTATACTGTCGCAAATTTTAAATACGCCAGGGATTGCCTTTTCTATAGTAAATTTTTCAAAATTTAATTTTATACTGTCGCAAATTTTAATTGCGCCAGGGATTGCCTTTTCTATAGTAAATTTTTCATAAAATAATTTTCTACTGTCGCAAATTTTAATTGCGCCAGGGATTGCCTTTTCTATAGTAAATTTTTCAAAAAATAATTTTTTACTGTCGCAAATTTTAATTGCGCCAGGGATTGCCTTCTCTATAGTAAATTTTTCAAAAATTAATTTTTTACTGTCGCAAATTTTAAATACGCCAGGAATTGCCTTTTCTATAGTAAATTTTTCAAAAATTAATTGTTTACTCTCGCAAATTTTAAATACGCCAGGGATTGCCTTTTCTATAGTAAATTTTTCAAAAAATAATTTTCTACTCTCGCAAATTTTATTTGCGCCAGGGATTGCCTTTTCTACAGTAAATTTTTCAAAAAATAATTTTCTACTGTCGCAAATTTTAATTGCGCCAGGGATTGCTTTTCTACAGTAAATTTTCAAAAAATAATTTTTTACTGTCGCAAATTTTAAATACGCCAGGGATTGCCTTTTCTATAGTTAATTTTACAAAAATTAATTTTTTACTGTCGCAAATTTTAAATCCGCCAGGGATTGCCTTTTCTATAGTAAATTATTCAAACAATAATTTTTTACTGTCGCAATATTTAATTGCGCCAGGGATTGCCTTTTCTATAGTAAATTTTTCAAAAAATAATTTTTTACTGTCGCAAATTTTAATTGCGCCAGGGATTGCCTTTTTATAGTAAATTTTTCAAAAAATAATATTTTACTGTCGCAAATTTTAATTGCGCCAGGTATTGACTTTTCTACAATAAATTTTTCAAAAAAACATTTTTTACTGTCGCAAATTTTAATTGCGCCAGGGATTGCCTTCTCTATAGTAAATTTTTCAAAAATTAATTTTTTACTGTCGCAAATTTTAAATACGCCAGGAATTGCCTTTTCTATAGTAAATTTTTCAAAAATTAATTGTTTACTGTGGCAAATTTTAAATACGCCAGGGATTGCCTTTTCTATAGTAAATTTTTCAAAAAATAATTTTCTACTGTCGCAAATTTTATTTGCGCCAGGGATTGCCTTTTCTACAGTAAATTTTTCAAAAAATAATTTTCTACTGTCGCAAATTTTAATTGCGCCAGGTATTGCCTTTTCTACAGTAAATTTTTCAAAAAATAATTTTTTACTGTCGCAAATTTTAAATACGCCAGGGATTGCCTTTTCTATAGTTAATTTTACAAAAATTAATTTTTTACTGTCGCAAATTTTAAATCCGCCAGGGATTGCCTTTTCTATAGTAAATTATTCAAAAAATAATTTTTTACTGTCGCAAATTTTAATTACGCCCAGGATTGCATTTTCTACAGTAAATTTTTCAAAAATTAATTTTTTACTGTCGCAAATTTTAAATCCGCCAGGGATTGCCTTTTCTATAGTAAATTATTCAAAAACTAATTTTTTACTGTCGCAATATTTAATTGCGCCAGGGATTGCCTTTTCTATAGTAAATTTTTCAAAAAATAATTTTTTACTGTCGCAAATTTTAATTGCGCCAGGGATTGCCTTTTTATAGTAAATTTTTCAAAAAATAATTTTTTACTGTCGCAAATTTTAATTGCGCCAGGGATTGCCTTTTCTACAGTAAATTTTTCAAAAAATAATTTTTTACTGTCGCAAATTTTAATTGCGCCAGGGATTGCCTTCTCTATAGTAAATTTTTCAAAAATTAATTTTTTACTGTCGCAAATTTTAAATACGCCAGGAATTGCCTTTTCTATAGTAAATTTTTCAAAAATTAATTGTTTACTGTCGCAAATTTTAAATACGCCAGGGATTGCCTTTTCTATAGTAAATTTTTCAAAAAATAATTTTCTACTGTCGCAAATTTTAATTGCGCCAGGGATTGCCATTTCTACAGTAAATTTTTCAAAAAATAATTTTCTACTGTCGCAAATTTTAATTGCGCCAGGGATTGCCTTTTCTACAGTAAATTTTTCAAAAAATAATTTTTTACTGTCGCAAATTTTAAATACGCCAGGGATTGCCTTTTCTATAGTAAATTTTTCAAAAAATAATTTTTTACTGTCGCAAATTTTAATTGCGCCAGGGATTGCCTTTTTATAGTAAATTTTTCAAAAAATAATTTTTTACTGTCGCAAATTTTAATTGCGCCAGGGATTGCCTTTTCTACAGTAAATTTTTCAAAAAATAATTTTTTACTGTCGCAAATTTTAATTTCGCCATGGATTGCCTTCCCTATAGTAAATTTTTCAAAAATTAATTTTTTACTGTCGCAAATTTTAAATACGCCAGGAATTGCCTTTTCTATAGTAAATTTTTCAAAAATTAATTGTTTACTGTCGCAAATTTTAAATACGCCAAGGATTGCCTTTTCTATAGTAAATTTTTCAAAAAATAATTTTCTACTGTCGCAAATTTTAATTGCGCCAGGGATTGCCTTTTCTACAGTAAATATTTCAAAAAATAATTTTCTACTGTCGCAAATTTTAATTGCGCCAGGGATTGCCTTTTCTACAGTAAATTTTTCAAAAAATTATTTTTTACTGTCGCAAATTTTAAATACGCCAGGGATTGCCTTTTCTATAGTAAATTTTTCAAAAATTAATTTTTTACTGTCGCAAATTTTAAATCCGCCAGGGATTGCCTTTTCTATAGTAAATTATTCAAAAAATAATTTTTTACTGTCGCAAATTTTAATTTCGCCATGGATTGCCTTCCCTATAGTAAATTTTTCAAAAATTAATTTTTTACTGTCGCAAATTTTAAATACGCCAGGAATTGCCTTTTCTATAGTAAATTTTTCAAAAATTAATTGTTTAATGTCGCAAATTTTAAATACGCCAAGGATTGCCTTTTCTATAGCAAATTTTTCAAAAAATAATTTTCTACTGTCGCAAATTTTAATTGCGCCAGGGATTGCCTTTTCTACAGTAAATATTTCAAAAAATAATTTTCTACTGTCGCAAATTTTAATTGCGCCAGGGATTGCCTTTTCTATAGTAAATTATTCAAAAACTAATTTTTTACTGTCACAAATTTTAATTACGCCAGGGATTGCCTTTTCTATAGTAAATTTTTCAAAAATTAATTTTTTACTGTCGCAAATTTTAAATCCGCCAGGGATTGCCTTTTCTATAGTAAATTATTCAAAAATAATTTTTTACTGTCACAAATTTTAATTACGTCAGGGATTGCCTTTTCTAAAGTAAATTTTTCAAAATTTAATTTTATACTGTCGCAAATTTTAATTACGCCAGGGATTGCCTTTTCTACAGTAAATTTTTCAAAAAATAATTTTTTACTGTCGCAAATTTTAATTGCGCCAGGGATTGCCTTTTCTACAGTAAATTTTTCAAAAAATAATTTTCTACTGTCGGAAATTTTAAATACGACAGGGATTGCCTTTTCTACAGTAAATTTTTCAAAAAATAATTTTCTACTGTCGCAAATTTTAATTGCGCCAGGTATTGCCTTTTCTACAGTAAATTTTTAAAAAATAATTTTTTACTGTCGCAAATTTTAAATCCGCAGGGATGGCCTTTCCCATAGTAAATTATTCAAAAAATAATTTTTTACTGTCGCAAATTTTAATTGCGCCAGGGATTGCCTTTTCTATAGTAAATTTTTCAAAAATTAATTATTTACTGTCGCAAATTTTAAATCCGCCAACGATTGCCTTTTCTACAGTAAATTTTTCAAAAAATAATTTTTTACTGTCGCAAATTTTAAATACGCCAGGGATTGCCTTTTGTATAGTAAATTTTTCAAAAATTAATTGTTTACTGTCGCAAATTTTAAATACGCCAGGGATTGCCTTTTCTATAGTAAATTTT
Source organism: Dioctria linearis (assembly GCA_963930735.1). Classification (NCBI taxonomy): domain Eukaryota; kingdom Metazoa; phylum Arthropoda; class Insecta; order Diptera; family Asilidae; genus Dioctria; species Dioctria linearis. The sequence goes on from CAWVNZ010001430.1 coordinate 8,178, forward strand.
TCAACAAATAATTTTCTACTGTCGCAAATTTTAATTGCGCCAGGGATTGCCTTTTCTACAGTAAATTTTTCAAAAAATAATTTTCTACTGTCGCAAATTTTAATTGCGCCAGGGATTGCCTTTTCTACAGTAAATTTTCCAAAAAATAATTTTTTACTGTCGCAAATTTTAAATACGCCAGGGATTGCCTTTTCTATAGTAAATTTTTCAAAAATTAATTTTTTACTGTCGCAAATTTTAAATCCGCCAGAGATTGCCTTTTCTATAGTAAATTTTTCAAAAATTAATTATTTACTGTCGCAAATTTTAAATCCGCCAGGGATTGCCTTTTCTACAGTAAATTTTTCAAAAAATAATTTTTTACTGTCGCAAATTTTAAATACGCCAGGGATTACCCTTTGTATAGTAAATTTTGCAAAAAATAATTTTTTACTGTCGCAAATTTTAATTGCGCCAGGGATTGCCTTTTCTATAGTAAATTTTTCAAAATTTAATTTTATACTGTCGCAAATTTTAAATACGCCAGGGATTGCCTTTTCTATGGTAAATTTTTCAAAATTTAATTTTATACTGTCGCAAATTTTAATTGCGCCAGGGATTGCCTTTTCTATACTAAATTTTGCAAAAAATATTTTTCTAATGTCGCAAATTTTAAATACGCCAGGGATTGCCTTTTCCATAGTAAATTTTCCAAAAAATTATTTTATACTGTCGCAAATTTTAATTTCGCCAGGGATTGCCTTTTCTATAGTAAATTTTTCAAAAAATAATTTTTTACTGTCGCAAATTTTAATTGCGACAGGGATTGCCTTTTCTATAGTAAATTTTTCAAAAAATAATTTTTTACTGTCGCAAATTTTAATTGCGCCAGGGATTGCCTTTTCAACAGTAAATATTTCAAAAAATAATTTTCTACTGTCGCAAATTTTAATTGCGCCAGGGATTACCTTTTATACAGTAAATTTTTCAAAAAATAATTTTTACTGTCGCATATTTTAATTGCGCCAGGGATTGCCTTTTCTATAGTAAATTATTCAAAAAATAATTTTTTACTGTCACAAATTTTAATTACGCCAGGGATTGCCTTTTCTAAAGTAAATTTTTCAAAATTTAATTTTATACTGTCGCAAATTTTAATTACGCGAGGGATTGCCTTTTCTACAGTAAATTTTTCAAAAAATAATTTTTTACTGTCGCAAATTTTAATTGCGCCAGGGATTGCTTTTTCTACAGTAAATTTTTCAAAAAATAATTTTCTACTGTCGGAAATTTTAAATACGCCAGGGATTGCCTTTTCTACAGTAAATTTTTCAAAAAATAATTTTCTACTGTCGCAAATTTTAATTGCGCCAGGTATTGCCTTTTCTACAGTAAATTTTTCAAAAAATAATTTTTTACTGTCGCAAATTTTAAATCCGCAGGGATTGCCTTTCCCATAGTAAATTATTCAAAAAATAATTTTTTACTGTCGCAAGTTTTAATTGCGCCAGGGATTGCCTTTTCTATAGTAAATTTTTCAAAAATTAATTTTTTACTGTCGCAAATTTTAAATCCGCCAGGGATTACCTTTTCTACAGTAAATTTTTCAAAAAATAATTTTTTACTGTAGCAAATTTTAAATACGCCAGGGATTGGCTTTTCTAAAGTAAATTTTTCAAAAATTAATTTTTTACTGTCGCAAATTTTAATTGCGCCAGGGATTGCCTTTTCTACAGTAAATTTTTCAAAAAATAATTTTTTACTGTCGCAAATTTTAATTGCGCCAGGGATTGCATTCTCTATAGTAAATTTTGCAAAAATTAATTTTTTACTGTCGCTAATTTTAAATATGCCAGGAATTGCCTCTTCTATAGTAAATTTTTCAAAAATTAATTGTTTACTGTCGCAAATTTTAAATACGCCATGGATTGCCTTTTCTATAGTAAATTTTTCAAAAAATAATTTTCTACTGTCGCAAATTTTAATTGCGCCAGGGATTGCCTTTTCTACAGTAAATTTTTCAAAAAATAATTTTCTACTGTCGCAAATTTTAATTGCGCCAGGGATTGCCTTTTCTACAGTAAATTTTTCAAAAAATAATTTTTTACTGTCGCAAATTTTAAATACGCCAGGGATTGCCTTTTCTGTAGTAAATTATTCAAAAAATAATTTTTTTACTGTCGCAAATTTTAAATCCGCCAGGGACTGCCTTCTCTATAGTAAATTATTCAAAAAATAATTTTTTACTGTCACAAATTTTAATTACGCCAGGGATTGCCTTTTCTAAAGTAAATTTTTCAAAATTTAATTTTATACTGTCGCAAATTTTAATTACACCAGGGATTGCCTTTTCTACAGTAAATTTTTCAAAAAATAATTTTTTACTGTCGCAAATTTTAATTGCGCCAGGGATTGCCTTTTCTACAGTAAATATTTCAAAAAATAATTTTCTACTGTCGGAAATTTTAAATACGCCAGGGATTGCCTTTTCTACAGTAAATTTTTCAAAAAATAATTTTCTACTGTCGCAAATTTTAATTGCGCCAGGTATTGCCTTTTCTACAGTAAATTTTTCAAAAAATAATTTTTTACTGTCGCAAATTTTAAATCCGCAGGGATGGCCTTTCCCATAGTAAATTATTCAAAAAATAATTTTTTACTGTCGCAAATTTTAATTGCGCCAGGGATTGCCTTTTCTATAGTAAATTTTTCAAAAATTAATTATTTACTGTCGCAAATTTTAAATCCGCCAGGGATTGCCTTTTATACAGTAAATTTTTCAAAAATAATTTTTTACTGTCGCAAATTTTAAATAGGCCAGGGATTGCTTTTGTATAGTAAATTTTGCAAAAAATAATTTTTTACTGTCGCAAATTTTAATTGCGCCAGGGATTGCCTTTTCTACAGTAAATTTTTCAAAAAATAATTTTTTACTTTCGCAAATTTTAATTGCGCCAGGGATTGCCTTCTCTATAATAAATTTTTCAAAAATTAATTTTTTACTGTCGCAAATTTTAAATACGCCAGGAATTACCTTTTCTATAGTAAATTTTTCAAAAATTTATTGTTTACTGTCGCAAATTTTAAATACGCCAGGGATTGCCTTTCTATAGTAAATTTTTCGAAAAATAATTTTCTACTGTCGCAAATTTTAATTGCGCCAGTGATTGCCTTTTCTACAGTAAATTTTTCAAAAAATAATTTTCTACTGTCGCAAATTTTAATTGCGCCAGGGATTGCCTTTTCTACAGTAAATTTTTCAAAAAATAATTTTTTACTGTCGCAAATTTTAAATACGCCAGGGATTGCCTTTTCTATAGTAAATTTTTCAAAAATTAATTTTTTACTGTCGCAAATTTTAAATCCGCCAGGGATTGCCTTTTCTATAGTAAATTATTCAAAAAATAATTTTTTACTGTCACAAATTTTAATTACGCCAAGGATTGCTTTTTCTACAGTAAATTTTTCAAAAAATAATTTTCTACTGTCGGAAATTTTAAATACGCCAGGGATTGCCTTTTCTACAGTAAATTTTTCAAAAAATAATTTTCTACTGTCGCAAATTTTAATTGCGCCAGGTACTGCCTTTTCTACAGTAAATTTTTCAAAAAATAATTTTTTACTGTCGCAAATTTTAAATCCGCAGGGATTGCCTTTCCCATAGTAAATTATTCAAAAAATAATTTTTTACTGTCGCAAATTTTAATTGCGCCAGGGATTGCCTTTTCTATAGTAAATTTTTCAAAAATTAATTATTTACTGTCGCAAATTTTAAATCCGCCAGGGATTGCCTTTTCTACAGCAAATTTTTCAAAAAATAATTTTTTACTGTCGCAAATTTTAAATACGCCAGGGATTGCATTTTGTATAGTAAATTTTGCAAAAAATAATTTTTTACTGTCGCAAATTTTAATTGCGCCAGGGATTGCCTTTTCTATAGTAAATTTTTCAAAATTTAATTTTATACTGTCGCAAATTTTAAATACGCCAGGGATTGCCTTTTCTATAGTAAATTTTTCAAAATTTAATTTTATACTGTCGCAAATTTTAATTGCGCCAGGGATTGCCTTTTCTATAGTAAATTTTGCAAAAAATATTTTTCGAATGTCGCAAATTTTAAATACGCCAGGGATTGCCTTTTCCATAGTAAATTTTCCAAAAAATTATTTTATACTGTCGCAAATTTTAATTTCGCCAGGGATTGCCTTTTCTATAGTAAATTTTTCAAAAAATAATTTTTTACTGTCGCAAATTTTAATTGCGACAGGGATTGCCTTTTCTATAGTAAATTTTTCAAAAAATAATTTTTTACTGTCGCAAATTTTAATTGCGCCAGGGATTGCCTTTTCTATAGTAAATTTTTCAAAAAATAATTTTCTACTGTCGCAAATTTTAATTGCGCCAGGGATTGCCTTTTATACAGTAAATTTTTCAAAAAATAATTTTTACTGTCGCATATTTTAATTGCGCCAGGGATTGCCTTTTATACAGTAAATTTTTCAAAAAATAATTTTTTACTGTCGCAAATTTTAATTACGCCAGGGTTGCCTTTTCTATATTAAATTTTTCACAAATTAATTTTTTACTGTCGCAAATTTTAAATACGCCAGGGATTGCCTTTTCTATAGTAAATTTTTCAAAAATTAATTTTTTACTGTCGCAAATTTTAAATCCGCCAGGGATTGCCTTTTCTATAGTATATTATTCAAAAACTAATTTTTTACTGTCGCAAATTTTAATTACGCCAGGAATTGCCTTTTCTATAGTAAATTTTGCAAAAAATAATTTTCCACTGTCGCAAAATTTAAATACGCCAGGGATTGCCTTTTCTATAGTAAATTTTTCAAAAAATAATTTTATACTGTCGCAAATTTTAATTGCGCCAGGGATTGCCTTTTCCATAGTAAATTTTTCAAAAATTAATTTTATACTCTCGCAAATTTTAATTACGCCGGGGATTGCCTTTTCTATAGTAAATTTTTCAAAAAATAATTTTCTATTGTCGCAAATTTTAATTGCGCCAGAGATTGCCTTTTCTATAGTAAATTTTTCGAAAATTAATTTTATACTGTCGCAAATTTTAATTACGCCGGGGATTGCCTTTTCTATAGTAAATTTTTCAAAAAATAATTTTCTACTGTCGCAAATTTTAATTGCGCCAGGGATTGCCTTTTCTACAGTAAATTTTTCAAAAAAAGAATTTTTTTACTGTCGCAAATTTTAATTGCGCCAGGGATTGCCTTTTCTACAGTAAATTTTTTCAAAAAATAATTTTTTACTGTCGAAAATTTTAAATACGCCAGGGATTGCCTTTTCTATAGTAAATTTTTCAAAAAATAATTTTCTACAGTCGCAAATATTAATTGCGCCAGGGATTGCCTTTTCTACAGTAAATTTTTCAAAAATAATTTTTTACTGTCGCAAATTTTAATTACGCCAGGGATTGCCTTTTCTATAGTAAATTTTTCAAAAAATAATTTTTTACTGTCGCAAATTTTAATTGCGCCAGGGATTGCCTTTTCTATAGTAAATTTTTCAAAAATTAATTTTTTACTGTCGCAAATTTAAAATCCGCCAGGTAGTGCCTTTTCTACAGTAAATTTTTCAAAAAATAATTTTTTACTGCTCAAATTTTAAATACGCCAGGGATTGCCTTTTCTATAGTAAATTTTTCGAAAAATAATTTTTTACTGTCGCAAATATTAATTACGACAGGGATTGCCTTTTCTATAGTAAATTTTTCAAAAATTAATTTTTTACTGTCGCAAATTTTAAATCCGCCAGGGATTGCCTTTTCTAAAGTAAATTTTTCGAAAAATAATTTTTTACTGTCGCAAATTTTAAATACGCCAGGGATTGCCTTTTCTATAGTAAATTTTGCAAAAAATAATTTTTTACTGTCGCAAATTTTAATTGCTCCAGGGATTGCCTTTTCTATAGTAAATTTTACAAAATTTAATTTTATACTGTCGCAAATTTTAAATACGCCAGGGATTGCCTTTTCTATAGTAAATTTTTCAAAATTTAATTTTATACTGTCGCAAATTTTAATTGCGCCAGGGATTGCCTTTTCTATAGTAAATTTTTCAAAAAATAATTTTTTACTGTCGCAAATTTTAATTGCGCCAGGGATTGCCTTTTCTATAGTAAATTTTTCAAAATTTAATTTTATACTGTCGCAAATTTTAAATACGCCAGGGATTGCCTTTTCTATAGTAAATTTTTCAAAATTTAATTTTATACTGTCGCAAATTTTAATTGCGCCAGGGATTGCCTTTTATACAGTAAATTTTTCAAAAAATAATTTTTTACTGTCGCAAATTTTAATTGCGCCAGGGATTGCCTTTTATACAGTAAATTTTTCAAAAATTAATTTTTTACTGTCGCAAATTTTAATTGCACCTGGGATTGCCTTTCCTATAGTAAATTATTCAAAAAATAATTTTATATTGACGCAAATTTTAATTGCGCCAGGGATTGCCTTTTCCATACTAAATTTTTCAAAAAAATAATTTTCTGCTGTCGCAAATTTTAATTACGCCAGGGATTGCCTTTTCTACAGTAAATTTTTCAAAAAAATTATTTTTTACTGTCGCAAATTGTAATTGCGCCAGGGATTACCCTTTCTATAGTAAATTTTTCAAGAATTAATTTTATACTTTCGCAAATTTTAATTGCGCCAGGGATTGCCTTTTCTACAGTAAATTTTTCAAAAATTAATTTTCTACTGTCGCAAATTTTAAATGCGCCAGGGATTGCCTTTTCTATAGTAAATTTTGCAAAAAATAATTTTCTACTGTCGCAAATTTTAAATACGCCAGGGATTGCCTTTTCTATAGTAAATTTTTCAAAAATTAATTTTCTACTGTCGAAGATTTTAATTACGCCAGGGATTGCCTTTTCTATAGTAAATTATTCAAAAAATAATTTTATATTGTCGCAAATTTTAATTGCGCCAGGGATTGCCTTTTCCATACTAAATTTTTCAAAAATTAATTTTATACTGTCGCAAATTTTAATTACGCCGGGGATTGCCTTTTCTATAGTAAATTTTTCAAAAAATAATTTTCTATTGTCGCAAATTTTAATTGCGCCAGGGATTGCCTTTTCTAAAGTAAATTTTTCGAAAAATAATTTTTTACTGTCGCAAATTTTAAATACGACAGGGATTGCCTTTTCTATAGTAAATTTTGCAAAAAATAATTTTTTACTGTCGCAAATTTTAATTGCTCCAGGGATTGCCTTTTCTATAGTAAATTTTTCAAAATTTAATTTTATACTGTCGCAAATTTTAAATACGCCAGGGATTGCCTTTTCTATAGTAAATTTTTCAAAATTTAATTTTATACTGTCGCAAATTTTAATTGCGCCAGGGATTGCCTTTTCTATAGTAAATTTTTCAAAAAATAATTGTTTACTGTCGCAAATTTTAATTACGCCGGGGATTGCCTTTTCTATAGTAAATTTTTCAAAAAATAATTTTCTACTGTCGCAAATTTTAATTGCGCCAGGGATTGCCTTTTCTATAGTAAATTTTTCAAAAAATAATTTTCTACTGTCGCAAATTTTAATTGCGCCAGGGATTGCCTTTTCTTCAGTAAAATTTTCAAAAAAATAATTTTTTACTGTCGCAAATTTTAATTGCGCCATGGATTGCCTTTTCTACAGTAAATTTTTCAAAAAATAATTGTTTATTGTCGCAAATTTTAAATACGCCCGGGATTGCCTTTTCTATAGTAAATTTTTCAAAAAATAATTTTTTGCTGTCGCAAATTTTAATTACGCCAGGGATTGCCTTTTCTATAGTAAATTTTTCAAAAATTAATTTTTTACTGTCGCAAATTTTAAATCCGCCAGGGATTGCCTTTTCTACAGTAAATTTTTCAAAAAATAATGTTTTACTGTCGCAAATTTTAAATACGCCAGGGATTGCCTTTTCTATATTAAATTTTGCAAAAAATAATTTTTTACTGTCGCAAATTTTAATTGCGCCAGGGATTGCCTTTTCTATAGTAAATTTTTAAAATTTAATTTTATACTGTCGCAAATTTTAAATACACCAGGGATTGCCTTTTCTATAGTAAATTTTTCAAAATTTAATTTTATACTGTCGCAAATTTTAATTGCGCCAGGGATTGCCTTTTCTATAGTAAATTTTGCAAAAAATAATTTTCTATTGTCGCAAATTTTAAATACGCCAGGGATTGCCCTTCTATAGTAAATTTTTCAAAAAATAATTTTTTACTGTCGCAAGTTTTAATTGCGCCAGGGATTGCCTTTTCTACAGTAAATTTTTCAAAAAATAATTTTTTACTGTCGCAAATTTTAATTACGCCAGGGATTGCCTTTTCTATAGTAAATTTTTCAAAAATTAATTTTTTACTGTCGCAAATTTTAAATCCGCCAGGTTTTGCCTTTTCTATAGTAAATTTTTCAAAAATTAATTTTTTACTGTCGCAAATTTTAATTGCGCCAGGGATTGCCTTTTCTACAGTAAATTTTTCAAAAACTAATTTTTTTACTGTCGCAAGTTTTAATTACGCCAGGGATGCTTTTCTATAGTAAATTATTCAAAAAATAATTTTTTACTGTCGCAAATTTTAACTGCGCCAGGGATTGCCTTTTCTATAGTAAATTTTTCAAAAAATAATTTTTTACTGTCGCAAATTTTAATTGCGGCCGGGATTGCCTTTTTATAGTAAATTTTTCAAAAAATAATTTTTTTATTGTCGCAAATTTTAATTGCGCCAGGGATTGCCTTTTCTACAGTAAATTTTTCAAAAATAATTTTTTACTGTCGAAAATTTTAAATACGCCAGGAATTGCCTTTTCTATAGTAAATTTGTCAAAATATAATTTTCTACAGTCGAAAATTTTAATTGCGCCAGGGATTGCCTTTTCTACAGTAAATTTTTCAAAAAATAATTTTTTACTGTCGCAAATTTTAATTGCGCCAGGGATTGCCTTTTCTACAGTAAATTTTTCAAAAAATAATTTTTTTACTGTCGCAAATTTTAATTACGCCAGGGATTGCCTTTTCTATAGTAAATTTTTCAAAAATTAATTTTTTACTGTCGCAAATTTTAGATCCGCCAGGTATTGCTTTTTCTATAGTAAATTTTTCAAAAATTAATTTTTTACTGTCGCAAATTTTAAATGCGCCAGGGATTGCCTTTTCTATAGTAAATTTTTCAAAAAATAATTTTCTATTGTCGCAAATTTTAATTGCGCCAAGGATTGCCTTTTCTACAGTAAATTTTTCAAAAAATAATTTTTTACTGTCGCAAATTTTAATTGCGCCAGGGATTGCCTTTTCTAAAGTAAATTTTTCAAAACTAATTTTTTTACTCTCGCTAGTTTTAATTACGCCAGGGATGCTTTTCTATAGTAAATTATTCAAAAAATAATTTTTTACTGTCGCAAATTTTAACTGCGCCAGGGATTGCCTTTTCTATAGTAAATTTTTCAAAAATAATTTTTTACTGTCGAAAATTTTAATTGCGGCCGGGATTGCCTTTTTATAGTAAATTTTTTCAAAAAATAATTTTTTTACTGTCGAAAATTTTAAATACGCCAGGGATTGCCTTTTCTATAGTAAATTTTTCAAAAAATAATTTTCTACAGTCGCAAATTTTAATTGCGCCAGGGATTGCCTTTTCTACAGTAAATTTTTCAAAAAATAATTTTTTACTGTCGCAAATTTTAATTGCGCCAGGGATTGCCTTTTCTACAGTAAATTTTTCAAAAAATAATTTTTTACTGTCGCAAATTTTAATTACGCCAGGGATTGCCTTTTCTACAGTAAATTTTTCAAAAAATAATTTTTTACTGTCGAAAATTTTAAATACGCCAGGGATTGCCTTTTCTATAGTAAATTTTTCAAAAATTATTTTCTACATTCGCAAATTTTAATTGCGCCAGGGATTGCCTTTTCTATAGTAAATTTTTCAAAAAATAATTTTTTACTGTCGCAAATTTTAAATCCGCCAGGGATTGCCTTTTCTACAGTAAATTTTTCAAAAAATAATTTTTTACTGTCGCAAATTTTAAATACGCCAGGGATTGCCTTTTCTATAGTAAATTTTTCAAAAAATAATTTTTTTACTGTCGCAAATTTTAATTACGCCAGGGATTGCCTTTTCTATAGTAAATTTTTCAAAAAATAATTTTTTACTGTCGCAAATTTTAATTACGCCAGGGATTGCCTTTTCTATAGTAAATTTTTCAAAAATAAATTTTTTACTGTCGCAAATTTTAAATCCGCCAGGGATTGCCTTTTCTACAGTAAATTTTTCAAAAAATAATTTTTTACTGTCGCAAATTTTAAATACGCCAGGGATTGCCTTTTCCATAGTAAATTTTGCAAAAAATAATTTTTTACTGTGGCAAATTTTAATTGCGCCAGGGATTGCCTTTTCTATAGTAAATTTTTCAAAATTTAATTTTATACTGTCGCAAATTTTAAATACGCCAGGGATTGCCTTTTCTATAGTAAATTTGTCAAAATTTAATTTTATATTGTCGCAAATTTTAATTGCGCCAGGGATTGCCTTTCCTATAGTAAATTTTGCAAAAAATAATTTTCTATTGTCGCAAATTTTAAATACGCCAGGATTGCCTTTTCCATAGTAAATTTTCCAAAAAATAATTTTATACTGTCGCAATTTTAATTGCGCCAGGGATTGCCTTTTCTATAGTAAATTTTTCAAAAAATAATTTTTTACTGTCGCAAATTTTAATTGCGCCAGGGATTGCCTTTTCTACAGTAAATTTTTCAAAAAATAATTTTTTACTGTCGCAAATTTTAATTACGCCAGGGATTGCCTTTTCTATAGTAAATTTTTCAAAAATTAATTTTTTACTGTCGCAAATTTTAAATCCGCCAGGTATTGCCTTTTCTATAATTTTTCAAAAATTAATTTTTTACTGTCGCAAATTTTAATTGCGCCAGGGATTGCCTTTTCTACAGTAAATTTTTCAAAAACTAATTTTTTTTACTGTCGCAAGTTTTAATTACGCCAGGGATGCTTTTCTATAGTAAAATATTCAAAAAATAATTTTTTACTGTCGCAAATTTTAATTGCGCCAGGGTTTGCCTTTTCTATAGTAAATTTTTCAAAAAATAATTTTTTACTGTCGCAAATTTTAATTGCGGCAGGGATTGCCTTTTTATAGTAAATTTTTCAAAAAATAATTTTTTACTGTCGCAAATTTTAATTGCGCCAGGGATTGCCGATTCTACAGTAAATTTTTCAAAAAATAATTTTTTACTGTCGCAAATTTTAATTGCGCCAGGGATTGCCTTTTCTATAGTAAATTTTTCAAAGATTAATTTTTTACTGTCGCAAATTTTAAACACGCCAGGAATTGCCTTTTCTATAGTAAATTTTTCAAAAATTAATTATTTACTGTCGCAAATTTTAAATACGCCAGGGACTGCCTTTTCTATAGTAAATTTTTCAAAAAATAATTTTCTACTGTCGCAAATTTTAATTGCGCCAGAGATTGCCTTTTCTACAGTAAATTTTTCAAAAAATAATTTTCTACTGTCGCAAATTTTAATTGCGCCAGGGATTGCCTTTTCTACAGTAAATTTTTCAAAAAATAATTTTTTACTGTCGCAAATTTTAAATACGCCAGGGATTGCCTTTTCTATAGTAAATTTTTCAAAAAATAATTTTCTACTGTCGCAAATTTTAATTTCGCCAGCGATTGCCTTTTCTACAGTAAATTTTTCAAAAAATAATTTTTTACTGACGCAAATTTTAATTGCGCCAGGGATTGCCTTTTCTACAGTAAATTCTTCAAAAAATAATTTTATACTGTCGAAAATTTTAAATACGCCAGGGATTGCCTTTTCTATAGTAAATTTTTCAAAAAATAATTGTCTACAGTCGCAAATTTTAATTGCGCCAGGGATTGCCTTTTCTACAGTAAATTTTTCAAAAAATAATTTTTTACTGTGGCAAATTTTAATTGCGCCAGGGATTGCCTTTTCTATAGTAAATTTTTCAAAATTTAATTTTATACTGTCGCAAATTTTAAATACGCCAGGGATTGCCTTTTCTATAGTAAATTTGTCAAAATTTAATTTTATATTGTCGCAAATTTTAATTGCGCCAGGGATTGCCTTTTCTATAGTAAATTTTGCAAAAAATAATTTTCTATTGTCGCAAATTTTAAATACGCCAGGGATTGCCTTTTCCATAGTAAATTTTCCAAAAAATAATTTTATACTGTCGCAATTTTTAATTACGCCAGGGATTGCCTTTTCTATAGTAAATTTTTCAAAAAATAATTTTTTACTGTCGCAAATTTTAATTGCGCCAGGGATTGCCTTTTCTACAGTAAATTTTTCAAAAAATAATTTTTTACTGTCGCAAATTTTAATTACGCCAGGGATTGCCTTTTCTACAGTAAATTTTTCAAAAATTAATTTTTTACTGACGCAAATTTTAATTGCGCCAGGGATTGCCTTTTCTATAGTAAATTCTTCAAAAAATAATTTTATACTGTCGAAAATTTTAAATACGCCAGGGATTGCCTTTTCTATAGTAAATTTTTCAAAAAATAATTTTCTACAGTCGCAAATTTTAATTGCGCCAGGGATTGCCTTTTCTACAGTAAATTTTTCAAAAAATAATTTTTTACTGTCGCAAATTTTAATTGCGCCAGGGATTGCCTTTTCTATAGTAAATTTTTCAAAAAATAATTTTTTACTGTCGCAAATTTTAATTGCGCCAGGGATTGCCTTTTCTATAGTAAATTTTTCAAAAATTAATTTTTTACTGTCGCAAATTTAAAATCCGCCAGGTATTGCCTTTTCTACAGTAAATTTTTCAAAAAATAATTTTTTACTGTCGCAAATTTTAAATACGCCAAGGATTGCCTTTTCTATAGTAAATTTTTCAAAAAATAATTTTTTACTGTCGCAAATTTTAATTACGCCAGGGATTGCCTTTTCTATAGTAAATTTTTCAAAAATTAATTTTTTACTGTCGCAAATTTTAAATCCGCCAGGGATTGCCTTTTCTATAGTAAATTTTTCAAAAAATAATTTTCTACTGTCGCAAATTTTAATTGCGCCAGGTATTGCCTTTTCTACAGTAAATTTTTCAAAAAATAATTTTTTACTGTCGCAAATTTTAATTGCGCCAGGTATTGCCTTTTCTACAGTAAATTTTTCAAAAAATAATTTTTTACTGTCGCAAATTTTAAATCCGCAGGGATTGCCTTTCCCATAGTAAATTATTCAAAAAATAATTTTTTACTGTCGCAAATTTAAAATCCGCCAAGTATTGCCTTTTCTACAGTAAATTTTTCAAAAAATAATTTTTTACTGTCGCAAATTTTAAATACGCCAAGGATTGCCTTTTCTATAGTAAATTTTTCAAAATTTAATTTTATACTGTCGCAATTTTAATTGCGCCAGGGATTGCCTTTTCTATAGTTACTTTTGCAAAAAATAATTTTCTATTGTCGCAAATTTTAAATACGCCAGGGATTGCCTTTTCTACAGTAAATTTTTCAAAAAATAATTTTCTACTGTCGCAAATTTTAATTGCGCCAGCTATTGCCTTTTCTATAGTAAATTTTTCAAAAAATAATTTTTACTGTCGCAAATTTTAAATCCGCAGGGATTGCCTTTCCCATAGTAAATTATTCAAAAAATAATTTTTTACTGTCGCAAATTTTAATTGCGCCAGGGATTGCCTTTTCTATAGTAAATTTTTCAAAAATTAATTATTTACTGTCGCAAATTTTAAATCAGCCAGGGATTGCCTTTTCTACAGCAAATTTTTCAAAAAATAATTTTTTACTGTCGCAAAATTTAAATACGCCAGGGATTGCATTTTGTATAGTAAATTTTGCAAAAAATAATTTTTTACTGTCGCAAATTTTAATTGCGCCAGGGATTGCCTTTTCTATAGTAAATTTTTCAAAATTTAATTTTATACTGTCGCAAATTTTAAATACGCCAGGGATTGCCTTTTCTATAGTAAATTTTTCAAAATTTAATTTTATACTGTCGCAAATTTTAATTGCGCCAGGGATTGCCTTTTCTATAGTAAATTTTGCAAAAAATATTTTTCGAATGTCGCAAATTTTAAATACGCCAGGGGTTGCCTTTTCCATAGTAAATTTTCCAAAAAAATATTTTATACTGTCGCAAATTTTAATTTCGCCAGGGATTGCCTTTTCTATAGTAAATTTTTCAAAAAATAATTTTTTACTGTCGCAAATTTTAATTGCGACAGGGATTGCCTTTTCTATAGTAAATTTTTCAAAAAATAATTTTTTACTGTCGCAAATTTTAATTGCGCCAGGGATTGCCTTTTCTATAGTAAATTTTTCAAAAAATAATTTTCTACTGTCGCAAATTTTAATTGCGCCAGGGATTGCCTTTTATACAGTAAATTTTTCAAAAAATAATTTTTACTGTCGCATATTTTAATTGCGCCAGGGATTGCCTTTTATACAGTAAATTTTTCAAAAAATAATTTTTTACTGTCGCAAATTTTAATTACGCCAGGGTTGCCTTTTCTATATTAAATTTTTCACAAATTAATTTTTTACTGTCGCAAATTTTAAATACGCCAGGGATTGCCTTTTCTATAGTAAATTTTTCAAAAATTAATTATTTACTGTCGCAAATTTAAAATCCGCCAGCGATTGCCTTTTCTATAGTATATTATTCAAAAACTAATTTTTTACTGTCGCAAATTTTAATTACGCCAGGGATTGCCTTTTCTATAGTAAATTTTTCAAAAATTAATTTTTTACTGTCGCAAATTTTAAATCCGCCAGGGTTTGCCTTTTCCATAGTAAATTTTTCAAAAATTAATTTTTTACTGTCGCAAATTTTAATTGCGCCAGGAATTGCCTTTTCTATAGTAAATTTTGCAAAAAATAATTTTCCACTGTCGCAAATTTTAAATACGCCAGGGATTGCCTTTTCTATAGTAAATTTTTCAAAAAATAATTTTCTACTGTCGCAAATTTTAATTGCGCCAGGGATTGCCTTTTCTACAGTAAATTTTTCAAAAAAAGAATTTTTTACTGTCGCAAATTTTAATTGCGCCAGGGATTGCCTTTTCTACAGTAAATTTTTCAAAAAATAATTTTTTACTGTCGAAAATTTTAAATACGCCAGGGATTGCCTTTTCTATAGTAAATTTTTCAAAAAATAATTTTCTACAGTCGCAAATATTAATTGCGCCAGGGATTGCCTTTTCTACAGTAAATTTTTCAAAAAATAATTTTTTACTGTCGCAAATTTTAATTACGCCAGGGATTGCCTTTTCTATAGTAAATTTTTCAAAAAATAATTTTTTACTGTCGCAAATTTTAATTGCGCCAGGGATTGCCTTTTCTATAGTAAATTTTTCAAAAATTAATTTTTTACTGTCGCAAATTTAAAATCCGCCAGGTATTGCCTTTTCTACAGTAAATTTTTCAAAAAATAATTTTTTACTGCTCAAATTTTAAATACGCCAGGGATTGCCTTTTCTATAGTAAATTTTTCGAAAAATAATTTTTTACTGTCGCAAATATTAATTACGACAGGGATTGCCTTTTCTATAGTAAATTTTTCAAAAATTAATTTTTTACTGTCGCAAATTTTAAATCCGCCAGGGATTGCCTTTTCTAAAGTAAATTTTTCGAAAAATAATTTTTTACTGTCGCAAATTTTAAATACGCCAGGGATTGCCTTTTCTATAGTAAATTTTGCAAAAAATAATTTTTTACTGTCGCAAATTTTAATTGCTCCAGGGATTGTCTTTTCTATAGTAAATTTTTCAAAATTTAATTTTATACTGTCGCAAATTTTAAATACGGCAGGGATTGCCTTTTCTATAGTAAATTTTTCAAAATTTAATTTTATACTGTCGCAAATTTTAATTGCGCCAGGGATTGCCTTTTCTATAATAAATTTTTCAAAAAATTATTTTTTACTGTCGCAAATTTTAATTGCGCCAGGGATTGCCTTTTCTATAGTAAATTTTTCAAAAATTAAAGTTTTACAGTCGAAAATTTTAATTACGCCAGGGATTGCTTATTCTATAGTAAATTTTTTCAAAAAATAATTTTCTACTGTCGCAAATTTTAATTGGGCCAGGGATTGCCTTTTCTATAGTAAATTTTTCAAAATTTAATTTTATACTGTCGCAAATTTTAAATACGCCAGGGATTGCCTTTTCTATAGTAAATTTTTCAAAATTTAATTTTATACTGTCGCAAATTTTAATTGCGCCAGGGATTGCCTTTTATACAGTAAATTTTTCAAAAAATAATTTTTTACTGTCGCAAATTTTAATTGCGCCAGGAATTGCCTTTTATACAGTAAATTTTTCAAAAATTAATTTTTTACTGTCGCAAATTTTAATTGCACCTGGGATTGCCTTTCCTATAGTAAATTATTCAAAAAATAATTTTATATTGACGCAAATTTTAATTGCGCCAGGGATTGCCTTTTCCATACTAAATTTTTCAAAAATTAATTTTATACTGTCGCAAATTTTAATTACGCCGGGGATTGCCTTTTCTATAGTAAATTTTTCAAAAAATAATTTTCTATTGTCGCAAACTTTAATTGCGCCAGGGATTGCCTTTTCTATAGTAAATTTTTCGAAAATTAATTTTATACTGGCGCAAATTTTAATTACGCCGGGGATTGCCTTTTCTATAGTAAATTTTTCAAAAAATAATTTTCTACTGTCGCAAATTTTAATTGCGCCAGGGATTGCCATTTCTACAGTAAATTTTTCAAAAAAATAATTTTCTGCTGTCGCAAATTTTAATTACGCCAGGGATTGCCTTTTCTACAGTAAATTTTTCAAAAAAATTATTTTTTACTGTCGCAAATTGTAATTGCGCCAGGGATTACCCTTTCTATAGTAAATTTTTCAAGAATTAATTTTATACTGTCGCAAATTTTAATTGCGCCAGGGATTGCCTTTTCTACAGTAAATTTTTCAAAAAATAATTTTCTACTGTCACAAATTTTAAATGCGCCAGGGATTGCCTTTTCTATAGTAAATTTTGCAAAAAATAATTTTCTACTGTCGCAAATTTTAAATACGCCAGGGATTGCCTTTTCTAGAGTAAATTTTTCAAAAAATAATTTTCTACTCTCGAAGATTTTAATTACGCCAGGGATTGCCTTTTCTATAGTAAATTATTCAAAAAATAATTTTATATTGTCGCAAATATTAATTGCGCTAGGGATTGCCTTTTCCATACTAAATTTTTCAAAAATTAATTTTATACTGTCGCAAATTTTAATTACGCCGGGGATTGCCTTTTCTATAGTAAATTTTTCAAAAAATAATTTTCTATTGTGGCAAATTTTAATTGCGCCAGGGATTGCCTTTTCTAAAGTAAATTTTTCGAAAAATAATTTTTTACTGTCGCAAATTTTAAATACGCCAGGGATTGCCTTTTCTATAGTAAATTTTGCAAAAAATAATTTTTTACTGTCGCAAATTTTAATTGCTCCAGGGATTGCCTTTTCTATAGTAAATTTTTCAAAATTTAATTTTATACTGTCGCAAATTTTAAATACGCCAGGGATTGCCTTTTCTATAGTAAATTTTTCAAAATTTAATTTTATACTGTCGCAAATTTTAATTGCGACAGGGATTGCCTTTTCTATAGTAAATTTTTCAAAAAATAATTGTTTACTGTCGCAAATTTTAATTACGCCGGGGATTGCCTTTTCTATAGTAAATTTTTCAAAAAATAATTTTCTACTGTCGCAAATTTTAATTGCGCCAGGGATTGCATTTTCTATAGTAAATTTTTCAAAAAATAATTTTCTACTGTCGCAAATTTTAATTGCGCCAGGGATTGCCTTTTCTTCAGTAAAATTTTTAAAAAAAATAATTTTTTACTGTCGCAAATTTTAATTGCGCCATGGATTGCCTTTTCTACAGTAAATTTTTCAAAAAATAATTGTTTACTGTCGCAAATTTTAAATACGCCAGGGATTGCCTTTTCTATAGTAAATTTTTCAAAAAATAATTTTTTGCTGTCGCAAATTTTAATTACGCCAGGGATTGCCTTTTCTATAGTAAATTTTTCAAAAATTAATTTTTTACTGTCGCAAATTTTAAATCCGCCAGGGATTGCCTTTTCTACAGTAAATTTTTCAAAAAATAATTTTTTACTGTCGCAAATTTTAAATACGCCAGGGATTGCCTTTTCTATATTAAATTTTGCAAAAAATAATTTTTTACTGTCGCAAATTTTAATTGCGCCAGGGATTGCCTTTTCTATAGTAAATTTTTAAAATTTAATTTTATACTGTCGCAAATTTTAAATACACCAGGGATTGCCTTTTCTATAGTAAATTTTTCAGAATTTAATTTTATACTGTCGCAAATTTTAAATGCGCCAGGGATTGCCTTTTCTATAGTAAATTTTGCAAAAAATAATTTTCTATTGTCGCAAATTTTAAATACGCCAGGGATTGCCTTTTCCATAGTAAATTTTCCAAAAAATAATTTTATACTGTCGCAAATTTAAATTGCGCCAGGGATTGCCCTTCTATAGTAAATTTTTCAAAAAATAATTTTTTACTGTCGCAAGTTTTAATTGCGCCAGGGATTGCCTTCTCTATAGTAAATTTTTCAAAAATTAAAGTTTTACTGTCGAAAATTTTAATTACGCCAGGGATTGCCTATTCTATAGTAAATTTTTCAAAAAATAATTTTCTACTGTCGCACATTTTAATTGCGCCAGGGATTGCCTTTTCTACAGTAAATTTTTCAAAAAATAATTTTTTACTGTCGCAAATTTTAATTACGCCAGGGATTGCCCTTTTCTATAGTAAATTTTTCAAAAATTAATTTTTTACTGTCGCAAATTTTAAATCCGCCAGGTTTTGCCTTTTCTATAGTAAATTTTTCAAAAATTAATTTTTTACTGTCGCAAATTTTAATTGCGCCAGGGATTGCCTTTTCTACAGTAAATTTTTCAAAAACTAATTTTTTTACTGTCGCAAGTTTTAATTACGCCAGGGATGCTTTTCTATAGTAAATTTTTCAAAAAATAATTTTCTATTGTCGCAAATTTTAATTGCGCCAAGGATTGCCTCTTCTACAGTAAATTTTTCAAAAAATAATTTTTTACTGTCGCAAATTTTAATTGCGCCAGGGATTGCCTTTTCTACAGTAAATTTTTCAAAACTAATTTTTTTACTGTCGCAAGTTTTAATTACGCCAGGGATGCTTTTCTATAGTAAATTATTCAAAAAATAATTTTTTACTGTCGCAAATTTTAAATCCGCCAGGGATTGCCTTTTCTACAGTAAATTTTTCAAAAAATAATTTTCTACAGTCGCAAATTTTAATTGCGCCAGGGATTGCCTTTTCTACAGTAAATTTTTCAAAAAATAATTTTTTTACTGTCGCAAATTTTAATTGCGCCAAGGATTGCCTTTTCTATAGTAAATTTTTCAAAAAATAATTTTTTACTGTCGAAAATTTTAATTGCGGCCGGGATTGCCTTTTTATAGTAAATTTTTCAAAAAATAATTTTTTACTGTCGAAAATTTTAAATACGCCAGGGATTGCCTTTTCTATAGTAAATTTTTCAAAAATAATTTTCTACAGTCGCAAATTTTAATTGCGCCAGGGATTGCCTTTTCTACAGTAAATTTTTCAAAAAATAATTTTTTACTGTCGCAAATTTTAATTGCGCCAGGGATTGCCTTTTCTACAGTAAATTTTTCAAAAAATAATTTTTTACTGTCGCAAATTTTAATTACGCCAGGGATTGCCTTTTCTACAGTAAATTTTTCAAAAAATAATTTTTTACTGTCGAAAATTTTAAATACGCCAGGGATTGCCTTTTCTATAGTAAATTTTTCAAAAAATAATTTTCTACATTCGCAAATTTTAATTGCGCCAGGGATTGCCTTTTCTATAGTAAATTTTTCAAAAAATAACTTTTTACTGTCGCAAATTTTAAATCCGCCAGGGATTGCCTTTTCTACAGTAAATTTTTCAAAAAATAATTTTTTACTGTCGCAAATTTTAAATACGCCAGGGATTGCCTTTTCTATAGTAAATTTTGCAAAAAATAATTTTTTACTGTCGCAAATTTTAAATACGCCAGGGATTGCCTTTTCTATAGTAAATTTTTCAAAAAATAATTTTTTACTGTCGCAAATTTTAAATACGCCAGGGATTGCCTTTTCTATAGTAAATTTTTCAAAAAATAATTTTTTACTGTCGCAAATTTTAATTACGCCAGGGATTGCCTTTTCTATAGTAAATTTTTCAAAAAATAATTTTTTACTGTCGCAAATTTTAATTACGCCAGGGATTGCCTTTTCTATAGTAAATTTTTCAAAAATAAATTTTTTACTGTCGCAAATTTTAAATCCGCCAGGGATTGCCTTTTCTACAGTAAATTTTTCAAAAAATAATTTTTTACTGTCGCAAATTTTAAATACGCCAGGGATTGCCTTTTCCATAGTAAATTTTGCAAAAAATAATTTTTTACTGTGGCAAATTTTAATTGCGCCAGGGATTGCCTTTTCTATAGCAAATTTTTCAAAATTTAATTTTATACTGTCGCAAATTTTAAATACGCCAGGGATTGCCTTTTCTATAGTAAATTTGTCAAAATTTAATTTTATATTGTCGCAAATTTTAATTGCGCCAGGGATTGCCTTTTCTATAGTAAATTTTGCAAAAAATAATTTTCTATTGTCGCAAATTTTAATTGCGCCAGGGATTGCCTTTTCTACAGTAAATTTTTCAAAAAAGAATTTTTTACTGTCGCAAATTTTAATTGCGCCAGGGATTGCCTTTTCTACAGTAAATTTTTCAAAAAATAATTTTTTACTGTCGAAAATTTTAAATACGCCAGGGATTGCCTTTTCTATAGTAAATTTTTCAAAAAATAATTTTCTACAGTCGCAAATATTAATTGCGCCAGGGATTGCCTTTTCTACAGTAAATTTTTCAAAAAATAATTTTTTACTGTCGAAAATTTTAATTACGCCAGGGATTGCCTTTTCTATAGTAAATTTTTCAAAAAATAATTTTTTACTGTCGCAAATTTTAATTGCGCCAGGGATTGCCTTTTCTATAGTAAATTTTTCAAAAATTAATTTTTTACTGTCGCAAATTTAAAATCCGCCAGGTATTGCCTTTTCTACAGTAAATTTTTCAAAAAATAATTTTTTACTGCTCAAATTTTAAATACGCCAGGGATTGCCTTTTCTATAGTAAATTTTTCGAAAAATAATTTTTTACTGTCGCAAATATTAATTACGACAGGGATTGCCTTTTCTATAGTAAATTTTTCAAAAATTAATTTTTTACTGTCGCAAATTTTAAATCCGCCAGGGATTGCCTTTTCTAAAGTAAATTTTTCGAAAAATAATTTTTTACTGTCGCAAATTTTAAATACGCCAGGGATTGCCTTTTCTATAGTAAATTTTGCAAAAAATAATTTTTTACTGTCGCAAATTTTAATTGCTCCAGGGATTGCCTTTTCTATAGTAAATTTTTCAAAATTTAATTTTATACTGTCGCAAATTTTAAATACGGCAGGGATTGCCTTTTCTATAGTAAATTTTTCAAAATTTAATTTTATACTGTCGCAAATTTTAATTGCGCCAGGGATTGCTTATTCTATAGTAAATTTTTCAAAAAATAATTTTCTACTGTCGCAAATTTTAATTGGGCCAGGGATTGCCTTTTCTATAGTAAATTTTTCAAAATTTAATTTTATACTGTCGCAAATTTTAAATACGCCAGGGATTGCCTTTTCTATAGTAAATTTTTCAAAATTTAATTTTATACTGTCGCAAATTTTAATTGCGCCAGGGATTGCCTTTTATACAGTAAATTTTTCAAAAAATAATTTTTTACTGTCGCAAATTTTAATTGCGCCAGGAATTGCCTTTTATACAGTAAATTTTTCAAAAATTAATTTTTTACTGTCGCAAATTATAATTGCACCTGGGATTGCCTTTCCTATAGTAAATTATTCAAAAAATAATTTTATATTGACGCAAATTTTAATTGCGCCAGGGATTGCCTTTTCCATACTAAATTTTTCAAAAATTAATTTTATACTGTCGCAAATTTTAATTACGCCGGGGATTGCCTTTTCTATAGTAAATTTTTCAAAAAATAATTTTCTATTGTCGCAAACTTTAATTGCGCCAGGGATTGCCTTTTCTATAGTAAATTTTTCGAAAATTAATTTTATACTGGCGCAAATTTTAATTACGCCGGGGATTGCCTTTTCTATAGTAAATTTTTCAAAAAATAATTTTCTACTGTCGCAAATTTTAATTGCGCCAGGGATTGCCTTTTCTACAGTAAATTTTTCAAAAAAATAATTTTCTGCTGTCGCAAATTTTAATTACGCCAGGGATTGCCTTTTCTACAGTAAATTTTTCAAAAAAATTATTTTTTACTGTCGCAAATTGTAATTGCGCCAGGGATTACCCTTTCTATAGTAAATTTTTCAAGAATTAATTTTATACTGTCGCAAATTTTAATTGCGCCAGGGATTGCCTTTTCTACAGTAAATTTTTCAAAAAATAATTTTCTACTGTCACAAATTTTAAATGCGCCAGGGATTGCCTTTTCTATAGTAAATTTTGCAAAAAATAATTTTCTACTGTCGCAAATTTTAAATACGCCAGGGATTGCCTTTTCTAGAGTAAATTTTTCAAAAAATAATTTTCTACTGTCGAAGATTTTAATTACGCCAGGGATTGCCTTTTCTATAGTAAATTATTCAAAAAATAATTTTATATTCTCGCAAATATTAATTGCGCTAGGGATTGCCTTTTCCATACTAAATTTTTCAAAAATTAATTTTATACTGTCGCAAATTTTAATTACGCCGGGGATTGCCTTTTCTATAGTAAATTTTTCAAAAAATAATTTTCTATTGTCGCAAATTTTAATTGCGCCAGGGATTGCCTTTTCTAAAGTAAATTTTTCGAAAAATAATTTTTTACTGTCGCAAATTTTAAATACGCCAGGGATTGCCTTTTCTATAGTAAATTTTGCAAAAAATAATTTTTTACTGTCGCAAATTTTAATTGCTCCAGGGATTGCCTTTTCTATAGTAAATTTTTCAAAATTTAATTTTATACTGTCGCAAATTTTAAATACGCCAGGGATTGCCTTTTCTATAGTAAATTTTTCAAAATTTAATTTTATACTGTCGCAAATTTTAATTGCGCCAGGGATTGCCTTTTCTATAGTAAATTTTTCAAAAAATAATTGTTTACTGTCGCAAATTTTAATTACGCCGGGGATTGCCTTTTCTATAGTAAATTTTTCAAAAAATAATTTTCTACTGTCGCAAATTTTAATTGCGCCAGGGATTGCATTTTCTATAGTAAATTTTTCAAAAAATAATTTTCTACTGTCGCAAATTTTAATTGCGCCAGGGATTGCCTTTTCTTCAGTAAAATTTTCAAAAAAATAATTTTTTACTGTCGCAAATTTTAATTGCGCCATGGATTGCCTTTTCTACAGTAAATTTTTCAAAAAATAATTGTTTACTGTCGCAAATTTTAAATACGCCAGGGATTGCCTTTTCTATAGTAAATTTTTCAAAAAATAATTTTTTGCTGTCGCAAATTTTAATTACGCCAGGGATTGCCTTTTCTATAGTAAATTTTTCAAAAATTAATTTTTTACTGTCGCAAATTTTAAAACCGCCAGGGATTGCCTTTTCTACAGTAAATTTTTCAAAAAATAATTTTTTACTGTCGCAAATTTTAAATACGCCAGGGATTGCCTTTTCTATATTAAATTTTGCAAAAAATAATTTTTTACTGTCGCAAATATTAATTGCGCCAGGGATTGCCTTTTCTATAGTAAATTTTTAAAATTTAATTTTATACTGTCGCAAATTTTAAATACACCAGGGATTGCCTTTTCTATAGTAAATTTTTCAGAATTTAATTTTATACTGTCGCAAATTTTAATTGCGCCAGGGATTGCCTTTTCTATAGTAAATTTTGCAAAAAATAATTTTCTATTGTCGCAAATTTTAAATACGCCAGGGATTGCCTTTTCCATAGTAAATTTTCCAAAAAATAATTTTATACTGTCGCAAATTTTAATTGCGCCAGGGATTGCCCTTCTATAGTAAATTTTTCAAAAAATAATTTTTACTGTCGCAAGTTTTAGTTGCGCCAGGGATTGCCTTCTCTATAGTAAATTTTTCAAAAATTAAAGTTTTACTGTCGAAAATTTTAATTACGCCAGGGATTGCCTATTCTATAGTAAATTTTTCAAAAAATAATTTTCTACTGTCGCACATTTTAATTGCGCCAGGGATTGCCTTTTCTACAGTAAATTTTTCAAAAAATAATTTTTTACTGTCGCAAATTTTAATTACGCCAGGGATTGCCTTTTCTATAGTAAATTTTTCAAAAATTAATTTTTTACTGTCGCAAATTTTAAATCCGCCAGGTTTTGCCTTTTCTATAGTAAATTTTTCAAAAATTAATTTTTTACTGTCGCAAATTTTAATTGCGCCAGGGATTGCCTTTTCTACAGTAAATTTTTCAAAAACTAATTTTTTTACTGTCGCAAGTTTTAATTACGCCAGGGATGCTTTTCTATAGTAAATTTTTCAAAAAATAATTTTCTATTGTCGCAAATTTTAATTGCGCCAAGGATTGCCTTTTCTACAGTAAATTTTTCAAAAAATAATTTTTTACTGTCGCAAATTTTAATTGCGCCAGGGATTGCCTTTTCTACAGTAAATTTTTCAAAACTAATTTTTTTACTGTCGCAAGTTTTAATTACGCCAGGGATGCTTTTCTATAGTAAATTATTCAAAAAATAATTTTTTACTGTCGCAAATTTTAAATCCGCCAGGGATTGCCTTTTCTACAGTAAATTTTTCAAAAAATAATTTTCTACAGTCGCAAATTTTAATTGCGCCAGGGATTGCCTTTTCTACAGTAAATTTTTCAAAAAATAATTTTTTACTGTCGCAAATTTTAATTGCGCCAAGGATTGCCTTTTCTATAGTAAATTTTTCAAAAAATAATTTTTTACTGTCGAAAATTTTAATTGCGGCCGGGATTGCCTTTTTATAGTAAATTTTTCAAAAAATAATTTTTTACTGTCGAAAATTTTGAAT
Organism: Dioctria linearis; assembly: GCA_963930735.1. Lineage (NCBI taxonomy): Eukaryota > Metazoa > Arthropoda > Insecta > Diptera > Asilidae > Dioctria > Dioctria linearis. Next base: position 33,303 of record CAWVNZ010001430.1, read on the forward strand.
ACGCCAGGGATTGCCTTTTCTATAGTAAATTTTTCAAAAAATAATTTTCTACAGTCGCAAATTTTAATTGCGCCAGGGATTGCCTTTTCTACAGTAAATTTTTCAAAAAATAATTTTTTACTGTCGCAAATTTTAATTGCGCCAGGGATTGCCTTTTCTACAGTAAATTTTTCAAAAAATAATTTTTTACTGTCGCAAATTTTAATTACGCCAGGGATTGCCTTTTCTACAGTAAATTTTTCAAAAAATAATTTTTTACTGTCGAAAATTTTAAATACGCCAGGGATTGCCTTTTCTATAGTAAATTTTTCAAAAAATAATTTTCTACATTCGCAAATTTTAATTGCGCCAGGGATTGCCTTTTCTATAGTAAATTTTTCAAAAAATAATTTTTTACTGTCGCAAATTTTAAATCCGCCAGGGATTGCCTTTTCTACAGTAAATTTTTCAAAAAATAATTTTTTACTGTCGCAAATTTTAAATACGCCAGGGATTGCCTTTTCTATAGTAAATTTTGCAAAAAATAATTTTTTACTGTCGCAAATTTTAAATACGCCAGGGATTGCCTTTTCTATAGTAAATTTTTCAAAAAATAATTTTTTACTGTCGCAAATTTTAAATACGCCAGGGATTGCCTTTTCTATAGTAAATTTTTCAAAAAATAATTTTTTACTGTCGCAAATTTTAATTACGCCAGGGATTGCCTTTTCTATAGTAAATTTTTCAAAAAATAATTTTTTACTGTCGCAAATTTTAATTACGCCAGGGATTGCCTTTTCTATAGTAAATTTTTCAAAAATAAATTTTTTACTGTCGCAAATTTTAAATCCGCCAGGGATTGCCTTTTCTACAGTAAATTTTTCAAAAAATAATTTTTTACTGTTGCAAATTTTAAATACGCCAGGGATTGCCTTTTCCATAGTAAATTTTGCAAAAAATAATTTTTTACTGTGGCAAATTTTAATTGCGCCAGGGATTGCCTTTTCTATAGTAAATTTTTCAAAATTTAATTTTATACTGTCGCAAATTTTAAATACGCCAGGGATTGCCTTTTCTATAGTAAATTTGTCAAAATTTAATTTTATATTGTCGCAAATTTTAATTGCGCCAGGGATTGCCTTTTCTATAGTAAATTTTGCAAAAAATAATTTTCTATTGTCGCAAATTTTAAATACGCCAGGGATTGCTTTTTCCATAGTAAATTTTCCAAAAAATAATTTTATACTGTCGCAATTTTTAATTGCGCCAGGGATTGCCTTTTCTATAGTAAATTTTTCAAAAAATAATTTTTTACTGTCGCAAATTTTAATTGCGCCAGGGATTGCCTTTTCTACAGTAAATTTTTCAAAAAATAATTTTTTACTGTCGCAAATTTTAATTACGCCAGGGATTGCCTTTTCTATAGTAAATTTTTCAAAAATTAATTTTTTACTGTCGCAAATTTTAAATCCGCCAGGTATTGCCTTTTCTATAGTAAATTTTTCAAAAATTAATTTTTTACTGTCGCAAATTTTAATTGCGCCAGGGATTGCCTTTTCTACAGTAAATTTTTCAAAAACTAATTTTTTTACTGTCGCAAGTTTTAATTACGCCAGGGATGCTTTTCTATAGTGAAATATTCAAAAAATAATTTTTTACTGTCGCAAATTTTAATTGCGCCAGGGTTTGCCTTTTCTATAGTAAATTTTTCAAAAAATAATTTTTTACTGTCGCAAATTTTAATTGCGGCAGGGATTGCCTTTTTATAGTAAATTTTTCAAAAAATAATTTTTTACTGTCGCAAATTTTAATTGCGCCAGGGATTGCCTTTTCTACAGTAAATTTTTCAAAAAATAATTTTTTACTGTCGCAAATTTTAATTACGCCAGGGATTGCCTTTTCTATAGTAAATTTTTCAAAAATAAATTTTTTACTGTCGCAAATTTTAAATCCGCCAGGGATTGCCTTTTCTACAGTAAATTTTTCAAAAAATAATTTTTTACTGTTGCAAATTTTAAATACGCCAGGGATTGCCTTTTCCATAGTAAATTTTGCAAAAAATAATTTTTTACTGTGGCAAATTTTAATTGCGCCAGGGATTGCCTTTTCTATAGTAAATTTTTCAAAATTTAATTTTATACTGTCGCAAATTTTAAATACGCCAGGGATTGCCTTTTCTATAGTAAATTTGTCAAAATTTAATTTTATATTGTCGCAAATTTTAATTGCGCCAGGGATTGCCTTTTCTATAGTAAATTTTGCAAAAAATAATTTTCTATTGTCGCAAATTTTAAATACGCCAGGGATTGCTTTTTCCATAGTAAATTTTCCAAAAAATAATTTTATACTGTCGCAATTTTTAATTGCGCCAGGGATTGCCTTTTCTATAGTAAATTTTTCAAAAAATAATTTTTTACTGTCGCAAATTTTAATTGCGCCAGGGATTGCCTTTTCTACAGTAAATTTTTCAAAAAATAATTTTTTACTGTCGCAAATTTTAATTACGCCAGGGATTGCCTTTTCTATAGTAAATTTTTCAAAAATTAATTTTTTACTGTCGCAAATTTTAAATCCGCCAGGTATTGCCTTTTCTATAGTAAATTTTTCAAAAATTAATTTTTTACTGTCGCAAATTTTAATTGCGCCAGGGATTGCCTTTTCTACAGTAAATTTTTCAAAAACTAATTTTATTACTGTCGCAAGTTTTAATTACGCCAGGGATGCTTTTCTATAGTAAAATATTCAAAAAATAATTTTTTATTGTCGCAAATTTTAATTGCGCCAGGGTTTGCCTTTTCTATAGTAAATTTTTCAAAAAATAATTTTTTACTGTCGCAAATTTTAATTGCGGCAGGGATTGCCTTTTTATAGTAAATTTTTGAAAAAATAATTTTTTACTGTCGCAAATTTTAATTGCGCCAGGGATTGCCTTTTCTACAGTAAATTTTTCAAAAAATAATTTTTTACTGTCGCAAATTTTAATTGCGCCAGGGATTGCCTTTTCTATAGTAAATTTTTCAAAGATTAATTTTTTACTGTCGCAAATTTTAAACACGCCAGGAATTGCCTTTTCTATAGTAAATTTTTCAAAAATTAATTATTTACTGTCGCAAATTTTAAATACGCCAGGGACTGCCATTTCTATAGTAAATTTTTCAAAAAATAATTTTCTACTGTCGCAAATTTTAATTGCGCCAGAGATTGCCTTTTCTACAGTAAATTTTTCAAAAAATAATTTTCTACTGTCGCAAATTTTAATTGCGCCAGGGATTGCCTTTTCTACAGTAAATTTTTCAAAAAATAATTTTTTACTGTCGCAAATTTTAAATACGCCAGGGATTGCCTTTTCTATAGTAAATTTTTCAAAAAATAATTTTCTACTGTCGCAAATTTTAATTTCGCCAGCGATTGCCTTTTCTACAGTAAATTTTTCAAAAAATAATTTTTTACTGACGCAAATTTTAATTGCGCCAGGGATTGCCTTTTCTACAGTAAATTCTTCAAAAAATAATTTTATACTGTCGAAAATTTTAAATACGCCAGGGATTGCCTTTTCTATAGTAAATTTTTCAAAAAATAATTTTCTACAGTCGCAAATTTTAATTGCGCCAGGGATTGCCTTTTCTACAGTAAATTTTTCAAAAAATAATTTTTTACTGTGGCAAATTTTAATTGCGCCAGGGATTGCCTTTTCTATAGTAAATTTTTCAAAATTTAATTTTATACTGTCGCAAATTTTAAATACGCCAGGGATTGCCTTTTCTATAGTAAATTTGTCAAAATTTAATTTTATATTGTCGCAAATTTTAATTGCGCCAGGGATTGCCTTTTCTATAGTAAATTTTGCAAAAAATAATTTTCTATTGTCGCAAATTTTAAATACGCCAGGGATTGCCTTTTCCATAGTAAATTTTCCAAAAAATAATTTTATACTGTCGCAATTTTTAATTACGCCAGGGATTGCCTTTTCTATAGTAAATTTTTCAAAAAATAATTTTTTACTGTCGCAAATTTTAATTGCGCCAGGGATTGCCTTTTCTACAGTAAATTTTTCAAAAAATAATTTTTTACTGTCGCAAATTTTAATTACGCTAGGGATTGCCTTTTCTACAGTAAATTTTTCAAAAATTAATTTTTTACTGACGCAAATTTTAATTGCGCCAGGGATTGCCTTTTCTATAGTAAATTCTTCAAAAAATAATTTTATACTGTCGAAAATTTTAAATACGCCAGGGATTGCCTTTTCTATAGTAAATTTTTCAAAAAATAATTTTCTACAGTCGCAAATTTTAAATGCGCCAGGGATTGCCTTTTCTACAGTAAATTTTTCAAAAAATAATTTCTTACTGTCGCAAATTTTAATTGCGCCAGGGATTGCCTTTTCTATAGTAAATTTTTAAAAAAATAATTTTTTACTGTCGCAAATTTTAATTGCGCCAGGGATTGCCTTTTCTCTAGTAAATTTTTCAAAAATTAATTTTTTACTGTCGCAAATTTAAAATCCGCCAGGTATTGCCTTTTCTACAGTAAATTTTTCAAAAAATAATTTTTTACTGTCGCAAATTTTAAATACGCCAAGGATTGCCTTTTCTATAGTAAATTTTTCAAAAAATAATTTTTTACTGTCGCAAATTTTAATTACGCCAGGGATTGCCTTTTCTATAGTAAATTTTTCAAAAATTAATTTTTTACTGTCGCAAATTTTAAATCCGCCAGGGATTGCCTTTTCTATAGTAAATTTTTCAAAATTTAATTTTATACTGTCGCAAATTTTAAATACGCCATTGATTGCCTATTCTATAGTAAATTTTTCAAAATTTAATTTTATACTGTCGCAATTTTAATTGCGCCAGGGATTGCCTTTTCTATAGTTAATTTTGCAAAAAATAATTTTCTATTGTCGCAAATTTTAAATACGCCAGGGATTGCGTTTTCTATAGTAAATTTTGCAAAAAATAATTTTCTGTTGTCGCAAATTTTAATTGCGTCAGGGATTGCCTTTTCTACAGTAAATTTTTCAAAAAATAATTTTTTACTGTCGCAAATTTTAATAAAGCCAGGGATTGCCTTTTCTATAGTAAATTTTTCAAAAATTAATTTTTTACTGTCGCAAATTTTAAATCCGCCAGGTATTGCCTTTTCTATAGTAAATTTTTCAAAAATTAATTTTTTACTGTCGCAAATTTTAATTGCGCCAGGGATTGCCTTTTCTACAGTAAATTTTTCAAAAACTATTTTTTTTACTGTCGAAAATTTTAATTGCGCCAGGGATTGCCTTTTCTATAGTAAATTTTTCAAAAATTAATTTTTTACTGTCGCAAATTTTAATTGCGCCAGGGATTGCCTTTTTACAGTAAATTTTTCAAAAAATAATTTTTTACTGTTGCAAATTTTAATTTCGCCAGGGATTGCCTTTTCTACAGTAAATTTTTCAAAAAATAATTTTTTACTGTCGCAAATTTTAATTGCGCCAGGAATTGCCTTTTCTATAGTAAATTTTTCAAAAATTAATTTTTTACTGTCGCAAATTTTAAATACGCCAGGAATTGCCTTTTCTATAGTATATTTTTCAAAACTTAATTTTTTACTGTCGCAAATTTTAAATACGCCAAGGATTGCCTTTTCTATAGTAAATTTTTCAAAAAATAATTTTCTACTGTCGAAAATTTTAATTGCGCCAGGGATTGCCTTTTCTACAGTAAATTTTTCAAAAAATAATTTTCTACTGTCGCAAATTTTAATTGCGCCAGGGATTGCCTTTTCTACAGTAAATTTTTCAAAAAATAATTTTTTACTGTCGCAAATTTTAATTACGCCAGGGATTGCATTTTCTATAGTAAATTTTTCAAAATTTAATTTTATACTGTCGCAAATTTTAAATACGCCAGGGATTGCCTTTTCTATAGTAAATTTGTCAAAATTTAATTTTATACTGTCGCAAATTTTAATTGCGCCAAGGATTGTCTTTTCTATAGTAAATTTTGCAAAAAATAATTTTCAATTGTCGCAAATTTTAAATACGCCAGGGATTGCCTTTTCCATAGTAAATTTTCCAAAAAATAATTTTCTACTGTCGCAAATTTTAATTGCGCCAGGGATTGCCTTTTCTACAGTAAATTTTTCAAAAAATAATTTTCTACTGTCGCAAATTTTAATTGCGCCAGGGATTGCCTTTTCTACAGTAAATTTTTCAAAAAATAATTTTTTACTGTCGCAAATTTTAAATACGCCAAGGATTGCCTTTTCTATAGTAAATTTTGCAAAAAATAATTTTTTACTGTCACAAATTTTAATTGCGCCAGGGATTGCCTTTTCTATAGTAAATTTTTCAAAATTTAATTTTATACTGTCGCAAATTTTAAATACGCCAGGGATTGCCTTTTCTATAGTAAATTTTTCAAAATTTAATTTTATACTGTCGCAATTTTAATTGCGCCAGGGATTGCCTTTTCTACGGTTAATTTTGCAAAAAATAATTTTCTATTGTCGCAAATTTTAAATACGCCAGGGATTGCCTTTTCTATAGTAAATTTTGCAAAAAATAATTTTCTATTGTCGCAAATTTTAATTGCGCCAGGGATTGCCTTTTCTACAGTAAATTTTTCAAAAAATAATTTTTTACTGTCGCAAATTTTAATTATGCCAGGGATTGCCTTTTCTATAGTAAATTTTCCAAAAATTAATTTTTTACTGTCGCAAATTTTAAATCCGCCAGGTATTGCCTTTTCTATAGTAAATTTTTCAAAAATTAATTTTTTACTGTCGCAAATTTTAATTGCGCCAGGGATTGCCTTTTCTACAGTAAATTTTTCAAAAACTATTTTTTTTACTGTCTCAAGTTTTAATTACGCCAGGGATGCTTTTCTATAGTAAATTATTCAAAAAATAATTTTTTACTGTCGCAAATTTTACTTGCGCCAGGGATTGCCTTTTCTATAGTAAATTTTTCAAAAAATAATTTTTTACTGTCGCAAATTTTAATTGCGCCAGGGTTTGCCTTTTTACATTAAATTTTTCAAAAAATAATTTTTTACTGTCGCAAATTTTAATTGCGCCAGGGATTGCCTTTTCTACAGTAAATTTTTCAAAAAATAATTGTTTACTGTCGCAAATTTTAATTGCGCCAGGGTTTGCCTTTTCTATAGTAAATTTTTCAAAAATTAATTTTTTACTGTCGCAAATTTTAAATACGCCAGGAATTGCCTTTTCTATAGTATATTTTTCAAAAATTAATTTTTTACTGTCGCAAATTTTAATTGCGCCAGGGATTGTCTTTTCTATAGTAAATTTTGCAAAAAATAATTTTCTATTGTCGCAAATTTTAAATACGCCAGGGATTGCCTTTTCCATAGTAAATTTTCCAAAAAATTATTTTATACTGTCGCAAATTTTAATTGCGCCAGGGATTGCCTTTTCTATAGTAAATTTTTCAAAAAATAATTTTTTACTGTCGCAAATTTTAAATCCGCCAGGTATTGCCTTTTCTATAGTAAATTTTTCAAAAATTAATTTTTTACTGTCGCAAATTTTAATTGCGCCAGGTATTGCCTTTTCTACAGTAAATTTTTCAAAAACTAATTTTATTACTGTCGCAAGTTTTAATTACGCCAGGGATGCTTTTCTATAGTAAATTATTCAAAAAATAATTTTTTACTGTCGCAAATTTTAATTGCGCCAGGGATTGCCTTTTCTACAGTAAATTTTTCAAAAAATAATTTTTTACTGTCGCAAATTTTAATTGCGCCAGGGATTGCCTTTTCTATAGTAAATTTTTCAAAAATTAATTTTTTACTGTCGCAAATTTTAAACACGCCAGGAGTTGCCTTTTCTATAGTAAATTTTTCAAAAAATAATTTTCTACAGTCGCAAATTTTAATTGCGCCAGGGATTGCCTTTTCTACATTAAATTTTTCAAAAAATAATTTTATACTGTCGAAAATTTTAAATACGCCAGGGATTGCCTTTTCTATAGTAAATTTTTCAAAAAATAATTTTCTACAGTCGCAAATTTTAATTGCGCCAGGGATTGCCTTTTCTACATTAAATTTTTCAAAAAATAATTTTTTACTGTCGCAAATTTTAATTACGCCAGGGATTGCCTTTTCTATAGTAAATTTTTCAAAAAATAATTTTTTACTGTCGCAAATTTTAATTGCGCCAGGGATTGCCTTTTCTACAGTAAATTTTTCAAAAAATAATTTTTTACTGTCGCAAATTTTAAATACGCCAGGGATTGCCTTTTCTATAGTAAATTTTTCAAAAAATAATTTTCTACTGTCGCAAATTTTAATTTCGCCAGGAATTGCCTTTTCTACAGTAAATTTTTCAAAAAATAATTTTTTACTGACGCAAATTTTAATTGCGCCAGGGATTGCCTTTTCTACAAAAATAATTTTATACTGTCGAAAATTTTAAATACGCCAGGGATTGCCTTTTCTATAGTAAAATTTTCAAAAAATAATTTTCTACAGTCGCAAATTTTAATTGCGCCAGGGATTGCCATTTCTACATTAAATTTTTCAAAAAATATTTTTTTACTGTCGCAAATTTTAATTGCGCCAGGGATTGCCTTTTCTACATTAAATTTTTCAAAAAATAATTTTATACTGTCGAAAATTTTAAATACGCCAGGGATTGCCTTTTCTATAGTAAATTTTTCAAAAAATAATTTTCTACAGTCGCAAATTTTAATTGCGCCAGGGATTGCCTTTTCTACATTAAATTTTTCAAAAAATATTTTTTTACTGTCGCAAATTTTAATTACGCCAGGGATTGCCTTTTCTATAGTAAATTTTTCAAAAAATAATTTTCTACTGTCGCAAATTTTAATTGCGCCAGGGATTGCCTTTTCTATAGTAAATTTTTCAAAAAATAATTTTTTACTGTCGCAAATTTTAATTGCGCCAGGGATTGCCTTTTCTACAGTAAATTTTTCAAAAAATAATTTTTTACTGTCGAAAATTTTAAATACGCCAGGGATTGCCTTTGCTATAGTAAATTTTGCAAAAAATAATTTTTTACTGTCGCAAATTTTAATTGCGCCAGGGATTGCCTTTTCTATAGTAAATTTTTCAAAATTTAATTTTATACTGTCGCAAATTTTAAATACGCCAGGGATTGCCTTTTCTATAGTAAATTTTTCAAAATTTAATTTTATAATGTCGCAAATTTTAATTGCGCCAGGTATTGCCTTTTCTATAGTAAATTTTGCAAAAAATAATTTTCTATTGTCGAAAATTTTAAATACGCCAGGGATTGCCTTTTCCATAGTAAATTTTCCAAAAAATAATTTTATACTGTATCAAATTTTAATTGCGCCAGGGATTGCATTTTCTATAGTAAATTTTTCAAAAAATAATTTTTTACTGTCGCAAATTTTAATTGCGCCAGGGATTGCCTTTTCTATAGTAAATTTTTCAAAAATTAATTATTTACTGTCGCAAATTTTAATTACGCCAGGGATTGCCTATTCTATAGTAAATTTTTCAAAAAATAATTTTCTACTGTCGCAAATTTTAATTGCGCCAGGTATTGCCTTTTCTACAGTAAATTTTTCAAAAAATAATTTTTTAATGTCGCAAATTTTAATTACGCCAGGTATTGCCTTTTCTATAGTAAATTTTTCAAAAATTAATTTTTTACTGTCGCAAATTTTAAATCCGCCAGGGATTGTCTTTTCTATAGTAAATTTTTCAAAAATTAATTTTTTACTGTCGCAAATTTTAATTGCGCCAGGGATTGCCTTTTATACAGTAAATTTTTCAAAAACTAATTTTTTTACTGTCGCAAGTTTTAATTACGCCAGGGATGCTTTTCTATAGTAAATTATTCAAAAAATAATTTTTTACTGTCGCAAATTTTAATTGCGCCAGGGATTGCCTTTTCTATAGTAAATTTTTCAAAAAAATAATTTTTTACAGTCGCAAATTTTAATTGCGCCAGGGATTGCCTTTTTATAGTAAATTTTTCAAAAAATAATTTTTTACTGTCGCAAATTTTAAATACGCCAGGGATTGCCTTTTCTATAGTAAATTTTGCAAAAAATTATTTTTTACTGTCGCAAATTTTAATTGCGCCAGGGATTGCCTTTTCTATAGTAAATTTTTCAAAATTTAATTTTATACTGTCGCAAATTTTAAATACGCCAGGGATTGCCTTTTCTATAGTAAATTTTTCAAAATTTAATTTTATACTGTCGCAAATTTTAATTGCGCCAGGGATTGCCTTTTCTATAGTAAATTTTGCAAAAAATATTTTTCTATTGTCGCAAATTTTAAATACGCCAGGGATTGCCTTTTCCATAGTAAATTTTCCAAAAAATAATTTTATACTGTCGCAAATTTTAATTTCGCCAGGGATTGCCTTTTCTATAGTAAATTTTTCAAAAAATAATTTTTTACTGTCGCAAATTTTAATCGCGCCAGGGATTGCCTTTTCTATAGTAAATTTTTCAAAAAATAATTTTTTACTGTCGCAAATTTTAATTGGGCCAGGGATTGCCTTTTCTATAGTAAATTTTTCAAAAAATAATTTTCTACTGTCGCAAATTTTAATTGCGCCAGGGATTGCCTTTTATATAGTAAATTTTTCAAAAAATAATTTTTTACTGTCGCAAATTTTAATTGCGCCAGGGATTGCCTTTTATACAGTAAATTTTTCAAAAATTAATTTTTTACTGTCGCAAATTTTAATTGCACCAGGGATTGCCTTTTCTATAGTAAATTTTTCAAAAAATAATTTTTTACTGTCGCAAATTTTAATTGCGCCAGGGATTGCCTTTTCTATAGTAAATTTTTCAAAAAATAATTTTCTACTGTCGCAAATTTTAATTACGCCAGGGATTGCCTTTTCTACAGTAAATTTTTCAAAAAATAATTTTTTACTGTCGCAAATTTTAATTGCGCCAGGGATTGCTTTTTATAGTAAATTTTTCAAAAAATAATTTTTTACTGTCGCAAATTTTAATTGCGCCAGGGATTGCCTTTTCTACAGTAAATTTTTCAAAAAATAATTTTTTACTGTCGCAAATTTTAATTGCGCCAGGGATTGCCTTTTCTATAGTAAATTTTTCAAAAATTAATTTTTTACTGTCGCAAATTTTAAATACGCCAGGAATTGCCTTTTCTATAGTAAATTTTTCAAAATTTAATTTTTTACTGTCGCAAATTTTAAATACGCCAGGGATTGCCTTTTCTATAGTAAATTTTTCAAAAAATAATTTTCTACTGTCGAAAATTTTAATCGCGCCAGGGATTGCCTTTTCTACAGTAAATTTTTCAAAAAATAATTTTCTACTGTCGCAAATTTTAATTGCGCCAGGGATTGCCATTTCTACAGTAAATTTTTCAAAAAATATTTTTTTACTGTCGCAAATTTTAAATACGCCAGGGATTGCCTTTTCTATAGTAAATTTTTCAAAAAATAATTTTCTACTGTCGCAAATTTTAATTGCGCCAGGGATTGCCTTTTCTATAGTAAATTTTTCAAAAAATAATTTTTTACTGTCGCAAATTTTAATTGCGCCAGGGATTGCCTTTTCTACAGTAAATTTTTCAAAAAATAATTTTTTACTGTCGAAAATTTTAAATACGCCAGGGATTGCCTTTGCTATAGTAAATTTTGCAAAAAATAATTTTTTACTGTCGCAAATTTTAATTGCGCCAGGGATTGCCTTTTCTATAGTAAATTTTTCAAAATTTAATTTTATACTGTCGCAAATTTTAAATACGCCAGGGATTGCCTTTTCTATAGTAAATTTTTCAAAATTTAATTTTATAATGTCGCAAATTTTAATTGCGCCAGGTATTGCCTTTTCTATAGTAAATTTTGCAAAAAATAATTTTCTATTGTCGAAAATTTTAAATACGCCAGGGATTGCCTTTTCCATAGTAAATTTTCCAAAAAATAATTTTATACTGTATCAAATTTTAATTGCGCCAGGGATTGCATTTTCTATAGTAAATTTTTCAAAAAATAATTTTTTACTGCCGCAAATTTTAATTGCGCCAGGGATTGCCTTTTCTATAGTAAATTTTTCAAAAATTAATTATTTACTGTCGCAAATTTTAATTACGCCAGGGATTGCCTATTCTATAGTAAATTTTTCAAAAAATAATTTTCTACTGTCGCAAATTTTAATTGCGCCAGGTATTGCCTTTTCTACAGTAAATTTTTCAAAAAATAATTTTTTAATGTCGCAAATTTTAATTACGCCAGGTATTGCCTTTTCTATAGTAAATTTTTCAAAAATTAATTTTTTACTGTCGCAAATTTTAAATCCGCCAGGGATTGTCTTTTCTATAGTAAATTTTTCAAAAATTAATTTTTTACTGTCGCAAATTTTAATTGCGCCAGGGATTGCCTTTTATACAGTAAATTTTTCAAAAACTAATTTTTTTACTGTCGCAAGTTTTAATTACGCCAGGGATGCTTTTCTATAGTAAATTATTCAAAAAATAATTTTTTACTGTCGCAAATTTTAATTGCGCCAGGGATTGCCTTTTCTATAGTAAATTTTTCAAAAAAATAATTTTTTACAGTCGCAAATTTTAATTGCGCCAGGGATTGCCTTTTTATAGTAAATTTTTCAAAAAATAATTTTTTACTGTCGCAAATTTTAAATACGCCAGGGATTGCCTTTTCTATAGTAAATTTTGCAAAAAATAATTTTTTACTGTCGCAAATTTTAATTGCGCCAGGGATTGCCTTTTCTATAGTAAATTTTTCAAAATTTAATTTTATACTGTCGCAAATTTTAAATACGCCAGGGATTGCCTTTTCTATAGTAAATTTTTCAAAATTTAATTTTATACTGTCGCAAATTTTAATTGCGCCAGGGATTGCCTTTTCTATAGTAAATTTTGCAAAAAATATTTTTCTATTGTCGCAAATTTTAAATACGCCAGGGATTGCCTTTTCCATAGTAAATTTTCCAAAAAATAATTTTATACTGTCGCAAATTTTAATTTCGCCAGGGATTGCCTTTTCTATAGTAAATTTTTCAAAAAATAATTTTTTACTGTCGCAAATTTTAATCGCGCCAGGGATTGCCTTTTCTATAGTAAATTTTTCAAAAAATAATTTTTTACTGTCGCAAATTTTAATTGGGCCAGGGATTGCCTTTTCTATAGTAAATTTTTCAAAAAATAATTTTCTACTGTCGCAAATTTTAATTGCGCCAGGGATTGCCTTTTATATAGTAAATTTTTCAAAAATAATTTTTTACTGTCGCAAATTTTAATTGCGCCAGGGATTGCCTTTTATACAGTAAATTTTTCAAAAATTAATTTTTTACTGTCGCAAATTTTAATTGCACCAGGGATTGCCTTTTCTATAGTAAATTTTTCAAAAAATAATTTTTTACTGTCGCAAATTTTAATTGCGCCAGGGATTGCCTTTTCTATAGTAAATTTTTCAAAAAATAATTTTCTACTGTCGCAAATTTTAATTACGCCAGGGATTGCCTTTTCTACAGTAAATTTTTCAAAAAATAATTTTTTTACTGTCGCCAATTTTAATTGCGCCAGGGATTGCCTTTTATTCCGTAAATTTTTCAAAAAATAATTTTTTACTGTCGCAAATTTTAATTGCGCCAGGGATTGCCTTTTCTACAGGAAATTATTCAAAAAATAATTTTTTACTGTCGCAAATTTTAATTACGTCAGGGATTGCCTTTTCTATAGTAAATTTTGCAAAAAAATTATTTTTTACTGTCGCAAATTGTAATTGCGCCAGGGATTACCTTTTCTGTAGTAAATTTTTCAAAAAATAATTTTTTACTGTCGCAAATTTTAATTACGCCAGGGATTGCCTTTTCTATAGTAAATTTTTCACAAATTAATGTTTTACTGTCGCAAATTTTAAATACGCCAGGGATTGCCTTTTCTATAGTAAATTTTTCAAAAATTAATTTTTTACTGTCGCAAATTTTAAATCCGCCAGGGATTGCCTTTTCTATAGTATATTATTCAAAAACTAATTTTTTACTGTCGCAAATTTTAATTACGCCAGGGATTGCCTTTTCTATAGTAAATTTTTCAAAAATTAATTTTTTACTGTCGCAAATTTTAAATCCGCCAGGGATTGCATTTTCTATAGTAAATTTTTCAAAAAATAATTTTCTACTGTCGCAAATTTTAATTACGCCAGGGATTGCCTTTTCTACAGTAAATTTTTCAAAAAATAATTTTTTACTGTCGCCAATTTTAATTGCGCCAGGGATTGCCTTTTATACCGTAAATTTTTCAAAAAATAATTTTTTACTGTCGCAAATTTTAATTGCGCCAGGAATTGCCTTTTCTACAGGAAATTATTCAAAAAATAATTTTTTAATGTCGCAAATTTTAATTACGCCAGGTATTGCCTTTTCTATAGTAAATTTTTCAAAAATTAATTTTTTACTGTCGCAAATTTTAAATCCGCCAGGGATTGCCTTTTCTATAGTAAATTTTTCAAAAATTAATTTTTTACTGTCGCAAATTTTAATCGCGCCTTTTATACAGTAAATTTTTCAAAAACTAATTTTTTTACTGTCGCAAGTTTTAATTACGCCAGGGATGCTTTTCTATAGTAAATTATTCAAAAAATAATTTTTTACTGTCCCAAATTTTAATTGCGCCAGGGATTGCCTTTTCTATAGTAAATTTTTCAAAAAATAATTTTTTACAGTCGCAAATTTTAATTGCGCCAGGGATTGCCTTTTTATAGTAAATTTTTCAAAAAATAATTTTTTACTGTCGCAAATTTTAAATACGCCAGGGATTGCCTTTTCTATAGTAAATTTTGCAAAAAATAATTTTTTACTGTCGCAAATTTTAATTGCGCCAGGGATTGGCTTTTCTATAGTAAATTTTTCAAAATTTAATTTTATACTGTCGCAAATTTTAAATACGCCAGGGATTGCCTTTTCTATAGTAAATTTTTCAAAATTTAATTTTATACTGTCGCAAATTTTAATTGCGCCAGGGATTGCCTTTTCTATAGTAAATTTTGCAAAAAATATTTTTCTATTGTCGCAAATTTTAAATACGCCAGGGATTGCCTTTTCCATAGTAAATTTTCCAAAAAATAATTTTATACTGTCGCAAATTTTAATTTCGCCAGGGATTGCCTTTTCTATAGTAAATTTTTCAAAAAATAATTTTTTACTGTCGCAAAATTTAATCGCGCCAGGGATTGCCTTTTCTATAGTAAATTTTTCAAAAAATAATTTTTTACTGTCGCAAATTTTAATTGGGCCAGGGATTGCCTTTTCTATAGTAAATTTTTAAAAAAATAATTTTCTACTGTCGCAAATTTTAATTGCGCCAGGGATTGCCTTTTATACAGTAAATTTTTCAAAAAATAATTTCTTACTGTCGCAAATTTTAATTGCGCCAGGGATTGCCTTTTATACAGTAAATTTTTCAAAAATTAATTTTTTACTGTCGCAAATTTTAATTGCACCAGGGATTGCCTTTTCTATAGTAAATTATTCAAAAATAATTTTATACTGTCGCAAATTTTAATTGCGCCAGGGATTGCCTTTTGCATAGTAAATTTTTCAAAAATTAATTTTATACTGTCGCAAATTTTAATGACGCCGGGGATTGCCTTTTCTATAGTAAATTTTTCAAAAAATAATTTTCTACTGTCGCAAATTTTAACTGCGCCAGGGATTGCCTTTTCTATAGTAAATTTTTCGAAAATTATTTTTATACTGTCGCAAATTTTAATTACGCCGGGGATTGCCTTTTCTATAGTAAATTTTTCAAAAAATAATTTTCTACTGTCGCAACTTTTAATTGCGACAGGTATTGCCTTTTCTACAGTAAATTTTTCAAAAATAATTTTTTACTGTCGCAAATTTTAATTGCGCCAGGGATTGCCTTTTATACAGTAAATTTTTCAAAAAATAATTTTTTACTGTCGCAAATTTTAATTGCGCCAGGGATTACCTTTTATACAGTAAATTTTTCAAAAATTAATTTTTTACTGTCGCAAATTTTAATTGCACCAGTAATTGCCTTTTCTATAGTAAATTTTTCAAAAAATAATTTTTTACTGTCGCAAATTTTAATTGCGCTAGGGATTGCCTTTTCTATAGTAAATTTTTCAAAAAATAATTTTCTACTGTCGCAAATTTTAATTACGCCAGGGATTGCCTTTTCTACAGTAAATTTTTCAAAAAATAATTTTTTACTGTCGCAAATTTTAATTGCGCCAGGGATTGCCTTTTGCATAGTAAATTTTTCAAAAATTAATTTTATACTGTCGCAAATTTTAATGACGCCGGGGATTGCCTTTTCTATAGTAAATTTTTCAAAAAATAATTTTCTACTGTCGCCAATTTTAATTGCGCCAGGGATTGCCTTTTATACCGTAAATTTTTCAAAAAATAATTTTTTACTGTCGCAAATTTTAATTGCACCAGGGATTGCCTTTTCTACAGTAAATTTTTCAAAAAATAATTTTTTACTGTCGCCAATTTTAATTGCGCCAGGGATTGCCTTTTATACCGTAAATTTTTCAAAAAATAATTTTTTACTGTCGCAAATTTTAATTGCGCCAGGGATTGCCTTTTCTACAGGAAATTATTCAAAAAATAATTTTTTACTGTCGCAAATTTTAATTACGCCAGGGATTGCCTTTTCTATAGTAAATTTTGCAAAAAAATTATTTTTTACTGACGCAAATTGTAATTGCGCCAGGGATTACATTTTCTATAGTAAATTTTTCAAA
>CAWVNZ010001431.1:0-37000 GCA_963930735.1 Dioctria linearis
AAATAATTTTCTACTGTCGCAAATTTTAATTGCGCTAGGGATTGCCTTTTCTATAGTAAATTATTCAAAAAATAATTTTATACTGTCGCAAATTTTAAATACGCCAGGGATTGCCTTTTCTATAGTAAATTATGCAAAAAATTATTTTCTACTGTCGCAAATTTTAATTACGCCAGGGATTGCCTTTTCTATAGTAAATTATTCAAAAAATAATTTTCTACTGTCGCAAATTTTAATTACGCCAAGGATTGCCTTTTCTATAGTAAATTATTCAAAAAATAATTTTCTAAGGTCGCAAATTTTAATTGCGCCAGGGTTTGCCTTTTCTATAGTAAATTATTCAAAAAATAATTTTCTACTGTCGCAAATTTTAATTACGCCAGGGATTGCCTTTACTATAGTAAATTATTCAAAAAATAATTTTCTACTGTTGCAAATTTTAATTGCGCCAGGGATTGCCTTTTCTATAGTAAATTTTTCAAAAAATAATTTTTTACTATCGCAAGTTTTAATTACGCCAGGGATTGCCTTTTCTATAGTAAATTTTTCAAAAAATAATTTTCTACTGTCGCAAATTTTAATTACGCCAGGGATTGCCTTTTCTATAGTAAATTATTCAAAAAATAATTTTCAAATGTCGCAAATTTTAAATATCCCAGGGATTGCCTTTTCTATAGTAAATTATTCAAAAAATAATTTTCAACTGTCGCAAATTTTAATAACGTCAGGGATTGCCTTTTCTATAGTAAATTATTCAAAAAATAATTTTTTACTGTCGCAAATTTTAAGTGCGCCATGGATTGCCTTTTCCATAGTAAATTTTTCAAAAAATAATTTTATACTGTCGCAAATTTTAAATACGCCAGGGATTGCCTTTTCTATAGTAAATTATTCAAAAAATAATTTTCTACTGTCGCAAATTTTAATTACGCCAGGGATTGCCTTTTCTATAGTAAATTATTCAAAAAATCATTTTATACTGTCGCAAATTTTAATTACGCCAGGGATTGCCTTTTCTATAGTAAATTATTCAAAAAATAATTTTTTACTGTCGCAAATTTTAATTGCGCCAGGGATTGCCTTTTCTATAGTAAATTATTCAAAAAATAATTTTTTACTGTCGCAAATTTCAATTACGCCAGGGATTGCCCTTTCTATAGTAAATTTTTCAAAAAATAATTTTCTACATTCGCAAATTTTAATTACGCCAGGGATTGCCTTTTCTATAGTAAATTATTCAAAAAATAATTTTCTACTGTCGCAAATTTTAGTTGCGCCAGGGATTGCCTTTTCTATAGTAAACTTTTCAAAAAATAATTTTATACTTTCGCAAATTTTAATTACGCCAGGGATTGCCTTTTATATAGTAAATTATTCAAAAAATAATTTTCTATTGTCGCAAATTTTAATTACGCCAGGGATTGCCTTTTCTATAGTAAATTATTCAAAAAATAATTTTTTACTGTCGCAAATTTCAATTGCGCCAGGGATTGCCATTTCTATTGTAAATTATTCAAAAAATAATTTTTTACTCTCGCAAATTTCAATTTCGCCAGGTAAATTTTTCACAAATTAATTTTCTACTGTCGCAAATTGTAATTACGCCAGGGATTGCCTTTTCTATAGTAAATTATTCAAAAAATAATTTTTTACTCTCGCAAATTTTAATTACGCCAGGGATTGCCTTTTCAATAGTAAATTATTCAAAAAATAATTTTCAACTGTCGCAAATTTTAATTACGCCAGGGATTGCCTTTTCTATAGTAAATTATTCAAAAAATAATTTTCTACTGTCGCAAATTTTAATTACGCCAGGGATTGCCTCTTCTATAGTAAATTATTCAAAAAATAATTTTCAACTGTCGCAAATTTTAAGTGCGCCAGGGATTGCCTTTTCTACAGTAAATTATTCTAAAAATAATTTTTACTGTCGCAAATTTTAAATATCCCAGGGATTGCCTTTTCTATAGTAAATTATTCAAAAAATAATTTTCATCTGTCGCAAATTTTAATTACGCCAGGGATTGCCTTTTCTATAGTAAATTATTCAAAAAATAATTTTTTACTGTCGCAAATTTTAATTACGCCAGGGATTGCCTTTTCTATAGTAAATTATTCAAAAAATAATTTTTTACTGTCGCAAATTTTAATTACGCCAGGGATTGCCTTTTCTATAGTAAATTATTCAAAAAATAATTTTCTACTGTTGCAAATTTTAATTGCACCAGGGATTGCCTTTTCTATAGTAAATTTTTCAAAAAATAATTTTTTACTATCGCAAGTTTTAATTACGCCAGGGATTGCCTTTTCTATAGTAAATTTTTCAAAAAATAATTTTCTACTGTCGCAAATTTTAATTACGCCAGGGATTGCCTTTTCTATAGTAAATTATTCAAAAAATAATTTTCAAATGTCGCAAATTTTAAATATCCCAGGGATTGCCTTTTCTATAGTAAATTATTCAAAAAATAATTTTCAACTGTCGCAAATTTTAATAACGTCAGGGATTGCCTTTTCTATAGTAAATTATTCAAAAAATAATTTTTTACTGTCGCAAATTTTAAGTGCGCCATGGATTGCCTTTTCCATAGTAAATTTTTCAAAAAATAATTTTATACTGTCGCAAATTTTAAATACGCCAGGGATTGCCTTTTCTATAGTAAATTATTCAAAAAATAATTTTTTACTGTCGCAAATTTTAATTACGCCAGGGATTGCCTTTTCTATAGTAAATTATTCAAAAAATAATTTTTTACTATCGCAAGTTTTAACTGCGCCAGGGATTGCCTTTTCTATAGTAAATTATTCAAAAAATAATTTTCTACTGTCGCAAATTTTAACTGCGCTAGGGATTGCCTTTTCTATAGTAAATTATTCAAAAAATAATTTTATACTGTCGCAAATTTTAAATACGCCAGGGATTGCCTTTTCTATAGTAAATTATTCAAAAAATTATTTTCTATTGTCGCAAATTTTAATTACGCCAGGTATTGCCTTTTCTATAGTAAATTATTCAAAAAATAATTTTCTACTGTCGCAAATTTTAATTACGCCAGGGATTGCCTTTTCTATAGTAAATTTTTCAAAAAATAATTTTCTACTGTCGCAAATTTTAATTACGCCAGGGATTGCCTTTTCTATAGTAAATTATTCAAAAAATAATTTTTTACTCTCGCAAATTTCAATTGCGCCAGGGATTGCCTTTTCTATAGTAAATTATTCAAAAAATAATTTTATACTGTCGCAAATTTTAATTACGCCAGGGATTGCCTTTTCTATAGTAAATTATTCAAAAAATAATTTTTTACTGTCGCAAATTTTAAATATCCCAGGGATTGCCTTTTCTATAGTAAATTATTCAAAAAATAATTTTCAACTGTCGCAAATTTTAATTACGCCGGGGATTGCCTTTTCTATAGTAAATTATTCAAAAAATAATTTTCAACTATCGCAAATTTTAATTACGCCAGGGATTGCTTTTCTATAGTAAATTATTCAAAAAATAATTTTTTACTGTCACAAGTTTTAATTACGCCAGGGATTGCCTTTTCTATAGTAAATTATTCAAAAAATAATTTTTTACTGTCGCAAATTTTAAATATCCCAGGGAATGCCTTTTCTATAGTAAATTATTCAAAAAATAATTTTCAACTGTCGCAAATTTTAATTGCGCCAGGGATTGCCTTTTCTATAGTAAATTATTCAAAAAATAATTTTTTACTCTCGCAAATTTCAATTTCGCCAGGTAAATTTTTCACAAATTAATTTTCTACTGTCGCAAATTTTAATTACGCCAGGGATTGCCTTTTCTATAGTAAATTATTCAAAAAATAATTTTCTACTGTCGCAAATTTTAAGTGTGCCAGGGATTGCCTTTTCTACAGTAAATTATTCAAAAAATAATTTTCAACTGTCGCAAATTTTAATTGTGCCAGGGATTGCCTTTTCTACAGTAAATTATTCAAAAAATAATTTTCAACTGTCGCAAATTTTAAATATCCCAGGGATTGCCTTTTCTATAGTAAATGATTCAAAAAATAATTTTCTACTGTCGCTAATTTTAATTACGCCAGGGATTGCCTTTTCTATAGTAAATTATTCAAAAAATAATTTTTTACTGTCGCAAATTTTAATTACGCCAGGGATTGCCTTTTCTATAGTAAATTATTCAAAAAATAATTTTTTACTCTCGCAAATTTTAATTACGCCAGGGATTGCCTTTTCTATATTAAATTATTCAAAAAATAATTTTCTACTGTCGCAAATTTTAATTACGCCAGGGATTGCCTTTTCTATAGTAAATTATTCAAAAAATAATTTTCTACTGTCGCAAATTTTAAGTGTGCCAGGGATTGCCTTTTCTACAGTAAATTATTCAAAAAATAATTTTCAACTGTCGCAAATTTTAATTACGCCAGGGATTGCCTTTTCTATAGTAAATTATTCAAAAAATAATTTTTTACTGTCGCAAATTTTAAATATCCCAGGGATTGCGTTTTCTATAGTAAATTATTCAAAAAATAATTTTCAACTGTCGCAAATTTCAAATCCGCCAGGGATTGCCTTTTCTATAGTAAATTATTCAAAAAATAATTTTCTACTGTTGCAAATTTTAATTGCACCAGGGATTGCCTTTTCTATAGTAAATTATTCAAAAAATAATTTTCAACTGTCGCAAATTTTAAATATCCCAGGGATTGCCTTTTCTACAGTAAATTTTGCAAAAAATAATTTTATACTGTCGCAAATTTTAATTACGCCAGGGATTGCCTTTTCTATAGTAAATTATTCAAAAAATAATTTTCTACTGTCGCAAATTTTAATTACGCCAGGGATTGCCTTTTCTATAGTAAATTATTCAAAAAATAATTTTCTACTGTCGCAAATTTTAATTACGCCAGGGATTGCCTTTTCTATAGTAAATTATTCAAAAAATAATTTTTCAATTGTTGCAAATTTTAAATATCCCAGGGATTGCCTTTTCTATAGTAAATTATTCAAAAAATAATTTTCTACTGTCGCAAATTTTAATTACGCCAGGGATTGCCTTTTCTATAGTAAATTATTCAAAAAATAATTTTTTACTGTCGCAAATTTTAATTACGCCAGGGATTGCCTTTTCTATAGTAAATTATTCAAAAAATAATTTTTTACTCTCGCAAATTTTAATTACGCCAGGGATTGCCTTTTCTATATTAAATTATTCAAAAAATAATTTTCTACTGTCGCAAATTTTAATTACGCCAGGGATTGCCTTTTCTATAGTAAATTATTCAAAAAATAATTTTTCTACTGTCGCAAATTTTAATTGCGCCAGGTATTGCCTTTTCTATAGTAAATTATTCAAAAATAATTTTCTACTGTCGTCGCAAATTGTAATTACGCCAGGGATTGCCTTTTTCTATAGTAAATTATTCAAAAAATAATTTTCTACTGTCGCAAATTTTAATTACGCCAGGGATTGCCTTTTCTATAGTAAATTATTCAAAAAATAATTTTCTACTGTCGCAAATTTTAAATACGCCAGGGATTGCCTTTTCTATAGTAAATTATTCAAAAAATAATTTTCTACTGTCGCAAATTTTAATTACGCCAGGGATTGCCTTTTCTGTAGTAAATTATTCAAAAAATAATTTTCTACTGTCGCAAATTTTTAATTACGCCAGGGATTGCCTTTTCTATAGTAAATTATTCAAAAAATAATTTTTCAATTGTTGCAAATTTTAAATATCCCAGGGATTGCCTTTTCTATAGTAAATTATTCAAAAAATAATTTTTTACTCTCGCAAATTTTAATTACGCCAGGGATTGCCTTTTCTATATTAAATTATTCAAAAAATAATTTTCTACTGTCGCAAATTTTAATTACGCCAGGGATTGCCTTTTCTATAGTAAATTATTCAAAAAATAATTTTCTACTGTCGCAAATTTTAATTGCGCCAGGTATTGCCTTTTCTATAGTAAATTATTCAAAAATAATTTTCTACTGTCGCAAATTGTAATTACGCCAGGGATTGCCTTTTCTATAGTAAATTATTCAAAAAATAATTTTCTACTGTCGCAAATTTTAATTACGCCAGGGATTGCCTTTTCTATAGTAAATTATTCAAAAAATAATTTTCTACTGTCGCAAATTTTAAATACGCCAGGGATTGCCTTTTCTATAGTAAATTATTCAAAAAATAATTTTCTACTGTCGCAAATTTTAATTACGCCAGGGATTGCCTTTTCTGTAGTAAATTATTCAAAAAATAATTTTCTACTGTCGCAAATTTTAATTACGCCAGGGATTGCCTTTTCTATAGTAAATTATTCAAAAAATAATTTTCAATTGTTGCAAATTTTAAATATCCCAGGGATTGCCTTTTCTATAGTAAATTATTCAAAAAATAATTTTTTACTGTCGCAAATTTTAATTACGCCAGGGATTGCCTTTTCTATAGTAAATTATTCAAAAAATAATTTTTTACTGTCGCAAATTTTAATTACGCCAGGGATTGCCTTTTCTATAGTAATTATTCAAAAAATAATTTTCTACTGTCGCAAATTTTAATTACGCCAGGGATTGCCTTTTCTATAGTAAATTATTCAAAAAATAATTTTCTACTGTCGCAAATTTTAATTGCGCCAGGGATTGCCTTTTCTATAGTAAATTATTCAAAAAATAATTTTCTACTGTCGCAAATTTTAAGTGCGCCAGGGATTGCCTTTCTACAGTAAACTTTTCAAAAAATAATTTTCTACTGTCGCAAATTTTAATTACGCCAGGGATTGCCTTTTCTATAGTAAATTATTCAAAAAATAATTTTATACTGTCGCAAATTTTAATTGTGCCAGGGATTGACTTTTCTATAGTAAATTTTGCAAAAAATAATTTTTTACTGTCGCAAATTTTAAATACGCCAGGGATTGCCTTTTCTTACTGTCGCAAATTTTAAATATCCCAGGGATTGCCTTTTCTATAGTAAATTATTCAAAAAATAATTTTCTACTGTCGCAAATTTTAAATATCCCAGGTATTGCCTTTTCTATAGTAAATTATTCAAAAAATAATTTTCTACTGTCGCAAATTTTAAATATCCCAGGGATTGCCTTTTCTGTAGTAAATTATTCAAAAAATAATTTTCAACTGTCGCAAATTTTAATTACGCCAGGGATTGCCTTTTCTATAGTAAATTATTCAAAAAATAATTTTTTACTGTCGCAAATTTTAATTGCGCCAGGGATTGCCTTTTATATAGTAAATTATTCAAAAAATAATTTTTTACTGTCGCAAATTTTAATTGTGCCAGGGATTGCCTTTTCTATAGTAAATTATTCAAAAGATAATTTTCAACTGTCGCAAATTTTAATTGCGCCAGGGATTGCCTTTTCTATAATAAATTTTGCAAAAAATAATTTTATACTGTCGCAAATTTTAATTACGCCAGGGATTGCCTTTTCTATAGTAAATTATTCAAAAAATAATTTTCTACTGTCGCAAATTTTAATTGCGCCAGGGATTGCCTTTAATTTAGTAAATTTTTCAAAAATTAATTTTCTACTGTCGCAAATTTTAATTACGCCAGGGATTGCCTTTTCTATAGTAAATTATTCAAAAAATAATTTTCTACTGTCGCAAATTTTAAATACGCCAGGGATTGCCTTTTCTATAGTAAATTATTCAAAAAATAATTTTCTACTGTCGCAAATTTTAATTACGCCAGGGTTTGCCTTTTCTATAGTAAATTATTCAAAAAATAATTTTCAACTGTCGCAAATTTTAATTACGCCAGGGATTGCCTTTTCTATAGTAAATTATTCAAAAAATAATTTACAACTGTCGCAAATTTTAAATATCCCAGGGATTGTCTTTTCTATAGTAAATTATTCAAAAAATAATTTTTTTTTGTCGCAAATTTTAAATATCCCAGGGATTGCCTTTTCTATAGTAAATTATTCAAAAAATAATTTTTTACTGTCGCAAATTTTAATTACGCCAGGGATTGCCTTTTCTATAGTAAATTTTGCAAAAAATAATTTTTTACTGTCGGAAATTTTAATTGCGCCAGGGATTGCCTTTTCTATAGTAAACTTTTCAAAAAATAATTTTCTACTCTCGCAAATTTTAATTACGCCAGGGATTGCCTTTTCTATAGTAAATTTTGCAAAAAATAATTTTTTACTGTCGCAAATTTTAATTGCGCCAGGGATTGCCTTTTCTATAGTAAACTTTTCAAAAAATAATTTTCTACTGTCGCAAATTTTAATTACGCCAGGGATTGCCTTTTCTATAGTAAATTATTCAAAAAATAATTTTATACTGTCGCAAATTTTAATTACGCCAGGGATTGCCTTTTCTATAGTAAATTATTCAAAAAATTATTTTCTACTGTCGCAAATTTTAATTGCGCCAGGGATTGCCTTTTCTATAGTAAATTTTGCAAAAAATAATTTTTTACTGTCGCAAATTTTAAATACGCCAGGGATTGCCTTTTCTATAGTAAATTATTCAAAAAATAATTTTCTACTGTCGCAAATTTTAAATACGCCAGGGATTGCCTTTTCTATAGTAAATTATTCAAAAAATAATTTTCTACTGTCGCAAATTTTAATTACGCCAGGGTTTGCCTTTTCTATAGTAAATTATTCAAAAAATAATTTTCAACTGTCGCAAATTTTAATTACGCCAGGGATTGCCTTTTCTATAGTAAATTATTCAAAAAATAATTTTCAACTCTCGCAAATTTTAAATATCCCAGGGATTGCCTTTTCTATAGTAAATTATTCAAAAAATAATTTTTTACTGTCGCAAATTTTAATTACGCCAGGGATTGCCTTTTCTATAGTAAATTATTCAAAAAATAATTTTCTACTGTCGCAAAATTTTAATTGCGCCAGGGATTGCCTTTTCTATAGTAAATTTTGCAAAAAATAATTTTTTACTGTCGCAAATTTTAATTACGCCAGGGATTGCCTTTTCTATAGTAAATTATTCAAAAAATAATTTTCTACTGTCGCAAATTTTAATTACGCCAGGGATTGCCTTTTCTATAGTAAATTATTCAAAAAATAATTTTCTATTGTCGCAAATTTTAAATACGCCAGCGATTGCCTTTTCTATAGTAAATTATTCAAAAAATAAGTTTTTACTATCCAAATTTCAATTTCGCCAGGTAAATTTTTCACAAATTAATTTTCTACTGTCGCAAATTTTAATTACGCCAGGGATTGCCTTTTCTATAGTAAATTTTTCAAAAAATAATTTTTTACTATCGCAAGTTTTAATTACGCCAGGGATTGCCTCATCTATAGTAAATTTTTCAAAAAATAATTTTCTACTGTCGCAAATTTTAATTACGCCAGGGATTGCCTTTTCTACAGTAAATTTTTCAAAATATTAATTTTTTACTGTCGAAAATTTTAATTACGACAGGGATTGCCTTTTCTATAGTAAATTTTTCAAAAAATAATTTTTTACTATCGCAAGTTTTAATTACGCCAGGTATTGCCTTTTCTATAGTCAATTATTCAAAAAATAATTTTTTACTATCGCAAGTTTTAATTGCGTCAGGGATTGCCTTTTCTACAGTAAATTATTCAAAAAATAATTTTCTACTGTCGCAAATTGTAATTACGCCAGGGATTGCCTTTTCTATAGTAAATTATTCAAAAAATAATTTTTTACTGTCGCAAATTTTAAATATGCCAGGGATTGCCTTTTCTATAGTAAATTATTCAAAAAATAATTTTCTACTGTCGCAAATTTTAATTACGCCAGGGATTGCCTTTTCTATAGTAAATTATTCAAAAAATAATTTTCAACTGTCGCAAATTTTAATTACGCCAGGGATTGCCTTTTCTATAGTAAATTATTCAAAAAATAATTTTTTACTGTCGCAAATTTCCAGGGATTGCCTTTTCTATAGTAAATTATTCAAAAAATAATTTTCAACTGTCGCAAATTTTAATTACGCCAGGGATTGCCTTTTCTATAGTAAATTATTCAAAAAATAATTTTCAACTGTCGCAAATTTTAATTACGCCAGGGATTGCCTTTTCTATAGTAAATTATTCAAAAAATAATTTTTTACTGTCGCAAATTTTAATTACGCCAGGGATTGCCTTTTCTATAGTAAATTATTCAAAAAATAATTTTCTACTGTCGCAAATTTTAATTACGCCAGGGATTGCCTTTTCTATAGTAAATTATTCAAAAAATAATTTTTTACTGTCGCAAATTTTAATTACGCCAGGGATTGCCTTTTCTATAGTAAATTTTTCAAAAATTAATTTTCTACTGTCGCAAATTTTAATTACGCCAGGGATTGCCTTTTCTATAGTAAATTATTCAAAAAATAATTTTCTACTGTCGCAAATTTTAAATACGCCAGGGATTGCCTTTTCTATAGTAAATTATTCAAAAAATAATTTTCTACTGTCGCAAATTTTAATTACGCCAGGGTTTGCCTTTTCTATAGTAAATTATTCAAAAAATAATTTTCAACTGTCGCAAATTTTAATTACGCCAGGGATTGCTTTTTCTATAGTAAATTATTCAAAAAATAATTTTCAACTGTCGCAAATTTTAATTACGCCAGGGATATTGCCCATTCTATAGTAAATTATTCAAAAAATATTTTTTTACTGTCGCACATTTTAATTACGCCAGGGACTGCCTTTTCTATAGTAAATTATTCAAAAATAATTTTTTACTGTCGCAAATTTTAATTACGCCAGGGATTGCCTTTTCTATAGTAAATTATTCAAAAAATAATTTTCAACTGTCGCAAATTTTAATTGCGCCAGGGATTGCCTTTTCTATTGTAAATTTTGCAAAAATAATTTTATATTGTCGCAAATTTTAATTACGCCAGGGATTGCCTTTTCTATAGTAAATTATTCAAAAAATAATTTTCAACTGTCGCAAATTTTAAATATCCCAGGGATTGCCTTTTCTATAGTAAATTATTCAAAAAATAATTTTTTACTGTCACAAATTTTAATTACGCCAGGGATTGCCTTTTCTGTAGTAAATTATTCAAAAAATAATTTTTTACTGTCGCAAATTTTAATTACGCCAGGGATTGCCTTTTCTATAGTAAATTATTCAAAAAATAATTTTCAACTGTCGCAAATTTTAATTACGCCAGGGATTGCCTTTTCTATAGTAAATTATTCAAAAAATAATTTTCAACTGTCGCAAATTTTAAATATCCCAGGGATTGCCTTTTCTATAGTAAATTATTCAAAAAATAATTTTTTACTGTCGCAAATTTTAATGACGCCAGGGATTGCCTTTTCTATAGTAAATTATTCAAAAAATAATTTTCTACTGTCGCAAAATTTTAATTGCGCCAGGGATTGCCTTTTCTATAGTAAATTTTGCAAAAAATAATTTTTACTGTCGCAAATTTTAATTACGCCAGGGATTGCCTTTTCTATAGTAAATTATTCAAAAAATAATTTTCTACTGTCGCAAATTTTAATTACGCCAGGGATTGCCTTTTCTATAGTAAATTATTCAAAAAATAATTTTCTATTGTCGCAAATTTTAAATACGCCAGGGATTGCCTTTTCTATAGTAAATTATTCAAAAAATAAGTTTTTACTATCCAAATTTCAATTTCGCCAGGTAAATTTTTCACAAATTAATTTTCTACTGTCGCAAATTTTAATTACGCCAGGTATTGCCTTTTCTATAGTCAATTATTCAAAAAATAATTTTTTACTATCGCAAGTTTTAATTGCGTCAGGGATTGCCTTTTCTACAGTAAATTATTCAAAAAATATTTTCTACTGTCGCAAATTGTAATTACGCCAGGGATTGCCTTTTCTATAGTAAATTATTCAAAAATAATTTTTTACTGTCGCAAATTTTAAATATGCCAGGGATTGCCTTTTCTATAGTAAATTATTCAAAAAATAATTTTCTACTGTCGCAAATTTTAATTACGCCAGGGATTGCCTTTTCTATAGTAATTTATTCAAAAAATAATTTTCAAATGTCGCAAATTTTAATTACGCCAGGGATTGCCTTTTCTATAGTAAATTATTCAAAAAATAATTTTTTACTGTCGCAAATTTTAAATATTCCAGGGATTGCCTTTTCTATAGTAAATTATTCAAAAAATAATTTTCAACTGTCGCAAATTTTAATTACGCCAGGGATTGCCTTTTCTATAGTAAATTATTCAAAAGATAATTTTCAACTGTCGCAAATTTTAATTACGCCAGGGATTGCCTTTTCTATAGTAAATTATTCAAAAAATAATTTTTTACTGTCGCAAATTTTAATTACGCCAGGGATTGCCTTTTCTATAGTAAATTATTCAAAAAATAATTTTCTACTGTCGCAAATTTTAATTACGCCAGGGATTGCCTTTTCTATAGTAAATTATTCAAAAAATAATTTTCTACTGTCGCAAATTTTAATTGCGCCAGGGATGGCCTTTTCTATAGTAAATTATTCAAAAAATAATTTTCTACTGTCGCAAATTTTAATTGCGCCAGGGATTGCCTTTTCTATAGTAAATTATTCAAAAAATAATGTTATACTGTCGCAAATTTTAAATACGCCAGGGATTGCCTTTTCTATAGTAAATTATTCAAAAAATAATTTTTTACTGTCGCAAATTTTAATTACGCCAGGGATTGCCTTTTCTATAGTAAATTATTCAAAAAATAATTTTCTACTGTCGCAAATTTTAATTACGCCAGGGATTGCCTTTTCTATAGTAAATTATTCAAAAAATAATTTTTTACTGTCGCAAATTTTAATTACGCCAGGGATTGCCTTTTCTATAGTAAATTTTGCAAAAAATAATTTTCTACTGTCGCAAATTTTAATTACGCCAGGTATTGCCTTTTCTGTAGTAAATTATTCAAAAAATAATTTTCTACTGTCGCAAATTTTAATTGCGCCAGGGATTTCCTTTTCTATAGTAAATTTTTAAAAAAATAATTTTCTACTGTCGCAAATTTTAATTACGCCAGGGATAGCCTTTTCTATAGTAAATTATTCAAAAAATAATTTTCAACTGTCGCAAATTTTAATTACGCCAGGGATTGCCTTTTCTATAGTAAATTATTCAAAAAATAATTTTCAACTGTCGCAAATTTTAATTACGCCAGGGATTGCCTTTTCTATAGTAAATTATTCAAAAAATAATTTTTTACTGTCGCAAATTTTAATTACGCCAGGGATTGCCTTTTCTATAGTAAATTATTCAAAAAATAATTTTCAACTGTCGCAAATTTTAATTGCGCCAGGGATTGCCTTTTCTATAGTAAATTATTCAAAAAATAATTTTTTACTCTCGCAAATTTCAATTTCGCCAGGTAAATTTTTCACAAATTAATTTTCTACTGTCGCAAATTTTAATTACGCCAGGGATTGCCTTTTCTATAGTAAATTATTCAAAAAATAATTTTTTACTGTCGCAAATTTTAAATATCCCCGGGATTGCCTTTTCTATAGTAAATTATTCAAAAAATAATTTTCAACTGTCGCAAATTTTAATTACGCCAGGGATTGCCTTTTCTATAGTAAATTTTTCAAAAATAATTTTCTACCGTCGCAAATTTTAATTACGCCAGGGATTGCCTTTTCTATAGTAAATTTTTCAAAAAATAATTTTCTACTGTCGCGAATTTTAATTACGCCAGGGATTGCCTTTTCTATAGTAAATTATTCAAAAAATAATTTTCAACTGTCGCAAATTTTAATTACGCCAGGGATTGCCTTTTATATAGTAAATTATTCAAAAAATAATATTCAACTGTCGCAAATTTTAATTACGCCAGGGATTGCCATTTCTATAGTAAATTATTCAAAAAATAATTTTTTACTGTCGCAAATTTTAATTACGCCAGGGATTGCCTTTTCTATAGTAAATTATTCAAAAAATAATTTTTTACTGTCGCAAATTTTAAATATCCCAGGGATTGCCTTTTCTATAGTAAATTATTCAAAAAATAATTTTCAACTGTCGCAAATTTTAATTGCGCCAGGGATTGGCTTTTCTATAGTAAATTATTCAAAAAATAATTTTTTACTCTCGCAAATTTAAATTTCGCCAGGTAAATTTTTCACAAATTAATTTTCTACTGTCGCAAATTTTAATTACGCCAGGGATTGCCTTTTCTATAGTAAATTATTCAAAAAATAATTTTTTACTGTCGCAAATTTTAAATATCCCAGGGATTGCCTTTTCTATAGTAAATTATTCAAAAAATAATTTTCAACTGTCGCAAATTTTAATTACGCCAGGGATTGCCTTTTCTATAGTAAATTATTCAAAAAATAATTTTCAACTGTCGCAAATTTTAATTACGCCAGGGATTGCCTTTTCTATAGTAAATTATTCAAAAAATAATTTTTTACTGTCGCAAATTTTAATTACGCCAGGGATTGCCTTTTCTATAGTAAATTATTCAAAAAATAATTTTCTACTGTCGCAAATTTTAATTACGCCAGGGATTGCCTTTTCTATAGTAAATTATTCAAAAAATAATTTTCTACTGTCGCAAATTTTAATTACGCCAGGGATTGCCTTTTCTATAGTAAATTATTCAAAAAATAATTTTCTACTGTCGCAAATTTCAAATCCGCCAGGGATTGCCTTTTCTATAGTAAATTATTCAAAAAATAATTTTCTACTGTTGCAAATTTTAATTGCGCCAGGGATTGCCTTTTCTATAGTAAATTATTCAAAAAATAATTTTCAACTGTCGCAAATTTTAAATATCCCAGGGATTGCCTTTTCTACAGTAAATTTTGCAAAAAAATAATTTTATACTGTCGCAAATTTTAATTACGCCAGGGATTGCCTTTTCTGTAGTAAATTATTCAAAAAATAGTTTTCTACTGTTGCAAATTTTAATTACGCCAGGGATTGCCTTTTCTATAGTAAATTATTCAAAAAATAATTTTCTACTGTTGCAAATTTTAATTACGCCAGGGATTGCCTTTTCTACAGCAAATTATTCAAAAAATAATTTTATACTGTCGCAAATTTTAATTGCGCCAGGGATTGCCTTTTCTATAGTAAATTATTCAAAAAATAATTTTCTACTGTCGCAAATTTTAATTACGCCAGGGATTGCCTTTTTTATAGTAAATTATTCAAAAAATAATTTTTTACTGTCGCAAATTTTAAATATCCCAGGGATTGCCTTTTCTATAGTAAACTATTCAAAAAATAATTTTTTACTGTCGCAAATTTTAATTACGCCAGGGATTGCATTTTCTATAGTAAATTATTCAAAAAATAATTTTTTACTGTCGCAAATTTTAAATATCCCAGGGATTGCCTTTTCTATAGTAAATTATTCAAAAAATTATTTTTTACTGTCGCAAATTTTAATTACGCCAGGGATTGCCTTTTCTATAGTAAATTATTCAAAAAATAATTTTCAACTGTCGCAAATTTTAATTACGCCAGGGATTGCCTTTTCTATAGTAAATTATTCAAAAAATAATTTTTTACTGTCGCAAATTTTAATTACGCCAGGGATTGCCTTTTCTATAGTAAATTTTTCAAAAAATAATTTTCTACTGTCGCAAATTTTAATTACGCCAGGGATTGCCTTTTCTACAGTAAATTTTTCAAAATATTAATTTTTTACTGTCGAAAATTTTAATTACGCCAGGGATTGCCTTTTCTATAGTAAATTTTTCAAAAAATTATTTTTTACTATCGCAAGTTTTAATTACGCCAGGGATTGCCTTTTCTATAGTAAATTATTCAAAAAATAATTTTTTACTATCGCAAGTTTTAATTGCGCCAGGGATTGCCTTTTCTACAGTAAATTATTCAAAAAATAATTTTCTACTGTCGCAAATTGTAATTACGCCAGGCATTGTCTTTTCTATAGTAAATTTGTCAAAAAATGATTTTATACTGTCGCAAATTTTAATTACGCCAGGGATTGCCTTTTCTATAGTAAATTTTTCAAAAAATAATTTTTTACTATCGCAAGTTTTAATTACGCCAGGGATTGCCTTTTTTATAGTAAATTTTTCAAAAAATAATTTTTTACTATCGCAAGTTTTAATTACGACAGGGATTGCCTTTTCTATAGTAAATTATTCAAAAAATAATTTTTTACTATCGCAAGTTTTAATTGCGCCAGGGATTGCCTTTTCTACAGTAAATTATTCAAAAAATAATTTTCTACTGTCGCAAATTTTAATTACGCCAGGGATTGCCTTTTCTACAGTAAATTTTTCAAAAAATTATTTTTTACTATCGCAAGTTTTAATTACGCCAGGGATTGCCTTTTCTATAGTAAATTATTCAAAAAATAATTTTTTACTATCGCAAGTTTTAATTGCGCCAGGGATTGCCTTTTTTATAGTAAATTATTCAAAAAATAATTTTTTACTGTCGCAAATTTTAAATATCCCAGGGATTGCCTTTTCTATAGTAAACTATTCAAAAAATAATTTTTTACTGTCGCAAATTTTAATTACGCCAGGGATTGCATTTTCTATAGTAAATTATTCAAAAAATAATTTTTTACTGTCGCAAATTTTAAATATCCCAGGGATTGCCTTTTCTATAGTAAATTATTCAAAAAATTATTTTTTACTGTCGCAAATTTTAATTACGCCAGGGATTGCCTTTTCTATAGTAAATTATTCAAAAAATAATTTTCAACTGTCGCAAATTTTAATTACGCCAGGGATTGCCTTTTCTATAGTAAATTATTCAAAAAATAATTTTTTACTGTCGCAAATTTTAATTACGCCAGGGATTGCCTTTTCTATAGTAAATTTTTCAAAAAATAATTTTCTACTGTCGCAAATTTTAATTACGCCAGGGATTGCCTTTTCTACAGTAAATTTTTCAAAATATTAATTTTTTACTGTCGAAAATTTTAATTACGCCAGGGATTGCCTTTTCTATAGTAAATTTTTCAAAAAATTATTTTTTACTATCGCAAGTTTTAATTACGCCAGGGATTGCCTTTTCTATAGTAAATTATTCAAAAAATAATTTTTTACTATCGCAAGTTTTAATTGCGCCAGGGATTGCCTTTTCTACAGTAAATTATTCAAAAAATAATTTTCTACTGTCGCAAATTGTAATTACGCCAGGCATTGTCTTTTCTATAGTAAATTTGTCAAAAAATGATTTTATACTGTCGCAAATTTTAATTACGCCAGGGATTGCCTTTTCTATAGTAAATTTTTCAAAAAATAATTTTTTACTATCGCAAGTTTTAATTACGCCAGGGATTGCCTTTTTTATAGTAAATTTTTCAAAAAATAATTTTTTACTATCGCAAGTTTTAATTACGACAGGGATTGCCTTTTCTATAGTAAATTATTCAAAAAATAATTTTTTACTATCGCAAGTTTTAATTGCGCCAGGGATTGCCTTTTCTACAGTAAATTATTCAAAAAATAATTTTCTACTGTCGCAAATTTTAATTACGCCAGGGATTGCCTTTTCTACAGTAAATTTTTCAAAAAATTATTTTTTACTATCGCAAGTTTTAATTACGCCAGGGATTGCCTTTTCTATAGTAAATTATTCAAAAAATAATTTTTTACTATCGCAAGTTTTAATTGCGCCAGGGATTGCCTTTTCTACAGTAAATTATTCAAAAAATAATTTTCTACTGTCGCAAATTGTAATTACGCCAGGCATTGTCTTTTCTATAGTAAATTTGTCAAAAAATGATTTTATACTGTCGCAAATTTTAATTACGCCAGGGATTGCCTTTTCTATAGTAAATTTTTCAAAAAATAATTTTTTACTATCGCAAGTTTTAATTACGCCAGGGATTGCCTTTTTTATAGTAAATTTTTCAAAAAATAATTTTTTACTATCGCAAGTTTTAATTACGACAGGGATTGCCTTTTCTATAGTAAATTATTCAAAAAATAA
Organism: Dioctria linearis; assembly: GCA_963930735.1. Lineage (NCBI taxonomy): Eukaryota > Metazoa > Arthropoda > Insecta > Diptera > Asilidae > Dioctria > Dioctria linearis. The sequence continues at coordinate 17,880 of CAWVNZ010001431.1, forward strand.
TTTTTTACTATCGCAAGTTTTAATTGCGCCAGGGATTGCCTTTTCTACAGTAAATTATTCAAAAAATAATTTTCTACTGTCGCAAATTTTAATTACGCCAGGGATTGCCTTTTCTACAGTAAATTTTTCAAAATATTAATTTTTTACTGTCGAAAATTTTAATTACGCCAGGGATTGCCTTTTCTATAGTAAATTTTTCAAAAAATAATTTGTTATTATCGCAAGTTTTAATTACGCCAGGGATTGCCTTTTCTATAGTAAATTTTTCAAAAACTAATTTTTTACTATCGCAAGTTTTAATTACGCCAGGGATTGCCTTTTCTATAGTAAATTATTCAAAAAATAATTTTTTACTATCGCAAGTTTTAATTACGCCAGGGATTGCCTTTTCTATAGTAAATTATTCAAAAAATAATTTTTTACTGTCGCAAATTTTAAATATCCCAGGTATTGCCTTTCCTATAGTAAATTATTCAAAAAATAATTTTGAACTGTCGCAAATTTTAATTGCGCCAGGGATTGCCTTTTCTATAGTAAATTATTCAAAAAATAATTTTCTACTGTCGCAAATTTTAATTACGCCAGGGATTGCCTTTTCTATAGTAAATTATTCAAAAAATAATTTTTTACTGTCGCAAATTTTAAATATCCCAGGGATTGCCTTTTCTATAGTAAATTATTCAAAAAATAATTTTTTACTGTCGCAAATTTTAATTACATCAGGGATTGCCTTTTCTATAGTAAATTATTCAAAAAATAATTTTTTACTGTCGCAAATTTTAATTACGCCAGGGATTGCCTTTTCTATAGTAAACTTTTCAAAAAATAATTTTCTACTGTCGGAAATTTTAATTACGCCAGGGATTGCCTTTTCTATAGTAAATTATTCAAAAATAATTTTCAACTGTCGCAAATTTTAATTACGCCAGGGATTGCCTTTTCTATAGTAAATTATTCAAAAAATAATTTTCTACTGTCGCAAATTGTAATTACGCCAGGGATTGCCTTTTCTATAGTAAATTATTCAAAAAATAATTTTATACTGTCGCAAATTTTAAATACGCCAGGGATTGCCTTTTCTATAGTAAATTATTCAAAAAATAATTTTCTACTGTCGCAAATTTTAATTACGCCAGGGATTGCCTTTTCTACAGTAAAATTTGCAAAAAATAATTTTATGCTGTCGCAAATTTTAATTACGCCAGGGATTGCCTTTTCTATAGTAAATTTTTCAAAAAATAATTTTCTACTGTCGCGAATTTTAATTACGCCAGGGATTGCCTTTTCTATAGTAAATTATTCAAAAAATAATTTTCAACTGTCGCAAATTTTAATTACGCCAGGGATTGCCTTTTATATAGTAAATTATTCAAAAAATAATTTTCAACTGTCGCAAATTTTAATTACGCCAGGGATTGCCATTTCTATAGTAAATTATTCAAAAAATAATTTTTTACTGTCGCAAATTTTAATTACGCCAGGGATTGCCTTTTCTATAGTAAATTATTCAAAAAATAATTTTTTACTGTCGCAAATTTTAAATATCCCAGGGATTGCCTTTTCTATAGTAAATTATTCAAAAAATAATTTTCAACTGTCGCAAATTTTAATTGCGTCAGGGATTGGCTTTTCTATAGTAAATTATTCAAAAAATAATTTTTACTCTCGCAAATTTCAATTTCGCCAGGTAAATTTTTCACAAATTAATTTTCTACTGTCGCAAATTTTAATTACGCCAGGGATTGCCTTTTCTATAGTAAATTATTCAAAAAATAATTTTTTACTGTCGCAAATTTTAAATATCCCAGGGATTGCCTTTTCTATAGTAAATTATTCAAAAAATAATTTTCAACTGTCGCAAATTTTAATTACGCCAGGGATTGCCTTTTCTATAGTAAATTATTCAAAAAATTATTTTCAACTGTCGCAAATTTTAATTACGCCAGGGATTGCCTTTTCTATAGTAAATTATTCAAAAAATAATTTTTTTACTGTCGCAAATTTTAATTACGCCAGGGATTTCCTTTTCTATAGTAAATTATTCAAAAAATAATTTTCTACTGTCGCAAATTTTAATTACGCCAGGGATTGCCTTTTCTATAGTAAATTATTCAAAAAATAATTTTCTACTGTCGCAAATTTTAATTACGCCAGGGATTGCCTTTTCAATAGTAAATTATTCAAAAAATAATTTTCTACTGTCGCAAATTTCAAATCCGCCAGGGATTGCCTTTTCTATAGTAAATTATTCAAAAAATAATTTTCTACTGTTGCAAATTTTAATTGCGCCAGGGATTGCCTTTTCTATAGTAAATTATTCAAAAAATAATTTTCAACTGTCGCAAATTTTAAATATCCCAGGGATTGCCTTTTCTACAGTAAATTTTGAAAAAAAATAATTTTATACTGTCGCAAATTTTAATTACGCCAGGGATTGCCTTTTCTGTAGTAAATTATTCAAAAAATAGTTTTCTACTGTTGCAAATTTTAATTACGCCAGGGATTGCCTTTTCTATAGTTTTTCTATAGTAAATTACTCAAAAAATAATTTTATACTGTCGCAAATTTTAATTACGCCAGGGATTGCCTTTTCTATAGTAAATTATTCAAAAAATAATTTTCTACTTTTGCAAATTTTAATTGCGCCAGGGATTGCCTTTTCTATAGTAAATTATTCAAAAAATAATTTTCAACTGTCGCAAATTTTAAATATCCCAGGGATTGCCTTTTCTACAGTAAATTTTGCAAAAAATAATTTTTTACTGTCGCAAATTTTAATTACGCCAGGGATTGCCTTTTCCATAGTAAATTTTTCAAAAATAATTTTTTACTATCGCAAGTTTTAATTACGCCAGGGATTGCCTTTTCTATAGTAAATTTTTCAAAAAATAATTTTCTACTGTCGCAAATTTTAATTACGCCAGGGATTGCCTTTTCTATAGTAAATTATTCAAAAAATAATTTTCAACTGTCGCAAATTTTAAATATCCCAGGGATTGCCTTTTCTACAGTAAATTTTGCAAAAAATAATTTTATACTGTCGCAAATTTTAATTACGCCAAGGATTGCCTTTTTCTATAGTAAATTATTCAAAAAATAATTTTCTACTGTCGCAAATTTTAATTACGCCAGGGATTGCCTTTTCTATAGTAAATTTCTCACAAATTAATTTTCTACTGTCGCAAATTTTAATTACGCCAGGGATTGCCTTTTCTATAGTAAATTTTGCAAAAAATAATTTTCTACTGTTGCAAATTTTAATTGCGCCAGGGATTGCCTTTTCTATAGTAAATTATTCAAAAATAATTTTCAACTGTCGCAAATTTTAAATATCCCAGGGATTGCCTTTTCTACAGTAAATTTTGCAAAAAATAATTTTTTACTGTCGCAAATTTTAATTACGCCAGGGATTGCCTTTTCTATAGTAAATTTTTCAAAAAATAATTTTTTACTATCGCAAGTTTTAATTACGCCAGGGATTGCCTTTTCTATAGTAAATTTTTCAAAAAATAATTTTCTACTGTCGCAAATTTTAATTACGCCAGGGATTGCCTTTTCTACAGTAAATTTTTCAAAATATTAATTTTTTACTGTCGAAAATTTTAATTACGCCAGGGATTGCCTTTTCTATAGTGAATTTTTCAAAAAATAATTTTTTACTATCGCAAGTTTTAATTACGCCAGGGATTGCCTTTTCTATAGTAAATTATTCAAAAAATAATTTTTTACTATCGCAAGTTTTAATTGCGCCAGGGATTGCCTTTTCTACAGTAGATTTTGCAAAAAATAATTTTTTACTGTCGCAAATTTTAATTGCGCCAGGGATTGCCTTTTCTATAGTAAATTATTCAAAAAATAATTTTATACTGTCGCAAATTTTAATTACGCCAGGGATTGCCTTTCCTATAATAAATTATTCAAAAAATAATTTTCTACTGTCGCAAATTTTAATTGCGCCAGGGATTGCCTTTTCTACAGTAAATTTTTCAAAATATTATATATATTTTCTATAGTAAATTATTCAAAAAATAATTTTATACTGTCGCAAATTTTAATTGCGCCAGGGATTGACTTTTCTATAGTAAATTATTCAAAAAATAATTTTATACTGTCGCAAATTTTAATTGCGCCAGGGATTGACTTTTCTATAGTAAATTATTCAAAAAATAATTTTATACTGTCGCAAATTTTAAAAACGCCAGGTATTGCCTCTTCTATAGTAAATTATTCAAAAAATAATTTTCTACTGTCGCAAATTTTAATTGCGCCAGGGATTGCCTTTTCTATAGTAAATCATTCAAAAAATAATTTTATACTGTCGCAAATTTTAATTACGCCAGGTATTGCCTTTTCTATAGTAAATTATTCAAAAAATAATTTTCTACTGTTGCAAATTTTAATTGCGCCAGGGATTGCCTTTTCTATAGTAAATTATTCAAAAAATAATTTTCAACTGTCGCAAATTTGAAATATCCCAGGGATTGCCTTTTCTACAGTAAATTTTGCAAAAAATAATTTTTACTGTCGCAAATTTTAATTACGCCAGGGATTGCCTTTTCTATAGTAAATTATTCCAAAAATAATTTTCAACTGTCGCAAATTTTAAATATCCCAGGGATTGCCTTTTCTATAGTAAATTTTGCAAAAAATAATTTTCTACTGTTGCAAATTTTAATTGCGCCAGGGATTGCCTTTTCTATAGTAAATTATTCAAAAAATAATTTTATACTGTCGCAAATTTTAATTACGCCAGGGATTGCCTTTTCTATAGTAAATTTTTCAAAAAATAATTTTCTACTGTTGCAAATTTTAATTGCGCCAGGGATTGCCTTTTCTATAGTAAATTATTCAAAAAATAATTTTCAACTGTCGCAAATTTTAAATATCCCAGGGATTGCCTTTTCTACAGTAAATTTTGCAAAAAATAATTTTATACTGTCGCAAATTTTAATTACGCCAGGGATTGCCTTTTCTATAGTAAATTATTCAAAAAATAATTTTCTACTGTCGCAAATTTTAATTACGCCAGGGATTGCCTTTTCTATAGTAAATTTCTCAAAAAATAATTTTCTACTGTCGCAAATTTTAATTACGCCAGGGATTGCCTTTTCTACAGTAAATTTTTCAAAATATTAATTTTTTACTGTCGAAAATTTTAATTACGCCAGGAATTGACTTTTCTATAGTAAATTTTTCTAAAAAATAATTTTTTACTATCGCAAGTTTTAATTACGCCAGGGATTGCCTTTTCTATAGTAAATTATTCAAAAAATAATTTTTTACTATCGCAAGTTTTAATTGCGCCAGGGATTGCCTTTTCTACAGTAAATTTTGCAAAAAATTATTTTTACTGACGCAAATTTTAATTGCGCCAGGGATTGCCTTTTCTATAGTAAATTTTTCAAAATATTAATTTTTTACTGTCGGAAATTTTAATTGCGCCAGGGATTGCCTTTTCTATAGTAAATTATTCAAAAATAATTTTATACTGTCGCAAATTTTAAGTGCGCCAGGGATTGCCTTTTCTATAGTAAATTATTCAAAAAATAATTTTATACTGTCGCAAATTTTAATTGCGCCAGGGATTGCCTTTTCTATAGTAAATTATTTAATTACGCCAGGGATTGCCTTTTTTATAGTAAATTTTTCAAAAAATAATTTTCTACTGTTGCAAATTTTAATTACGCCAGGGATTGTCTTTTCTATAGTAAATTATTCAAAAAATAATTTTCAACTGTCGCAAATTTTAAATATCCCAGGGATTGCCTTTTCTACAGTAAATTTTGCAAAAAATAATTTTATACTGTCGCAAATTTTAATTACGCCAGGGATTGCCTATTCTATAGTAAATTATTCAAAAAATAATTTTCTACTGTCGCAAATTTTAATTACGCAAGGGATTGCCTTTTCTATAGTAAATTTCTCAAAAAATAATTTTCTACTGTCGCAAATTTTAATTACGCCAGGGATTGCCTTTTCTACAGTAAATTTTTCAAAATATTAATTTTTACTGTCGAAAATTTTAATTACGCCAGGGATTGACTTTTCTATAGTAAATTTTTCAAAAAATAATTTTTTACTATCGCAAGTTTTAATTACGCCAGGGATTGCCTTTTCTATAGTAAATTATTCAAAAATAATTGTTTACTATCGCAAGTTTTAATTGCGCCAGGGATTGCCTTTTCTACAGTAAATTTTGCAAAAAATAATTTTTTACTGTCGCAAATTTTAATTGCGCCAGGGATTGCCTTTTCTATAGTAAATTTTTCAAAATATTAATTTCTTACTGTCGCAAAATTTAATTGCGCCAGGAATTGCCTTTTCTATAGTAAATTATTCAAAAAATATTTTATACTGTCGCAAATTTAAGTGCGCCAGGGATTGCCTTTTCTATAGTAAATTATACAAAAAATAATTTTATACTGTCGCAAATTTTAATTACGCCAGGGATTGCCTTTTCTATAGTAAATTATTCAAAAAATAATTTTCTACTGTCGCAAATTTTAATTGCGCCAGGGATTGCCTTTTCTATAGTAAATTATTCAAAAAATAATTTTATACTGTCGCAAATTTTAATTACGCCAGGGATTGCCTTTTCTACAGTAAATTTTTCAAAATATTAATTTTTACTGTCGAAAATTTTAATTACGCCAGGGATTGACTTTTCTATAGTAAATTTTTCAAAAAATAATTTTTTACTATCGCAAGTTTTAATTACGCCAGGGATTGCCTTTTCTATAGTAAATTATTCAAAAAATAATTTTTTACTATCGCAAGTTTTAATTGCGCCAGGGATTGCCTTTTCTACAGAAAATTTTGCAAAAAAAAATAATTTTTACTGTCGCAAATTTTAATTGCGCCAGGGATTGCCTTTTCTATAGTAAATTTTTCAAAAAATAATTTTTTACAATCTCAAGTTTTAATTACGCCAGGGATTGCCTTTTCTAAAGTAAATTTTTCAAAAAATAATTTTCTACTGTCGCAAATTTTAATTACGCCAGGGATTGCCTTTTCTATAGTAAATTATTCAAAATATAATTTTCAACTGTCGCAAATTTTAAATATCCCAGGGATTGCCATTTCTACAGTAAATTTTGCAAAAAATAATTTTATACTGTCGTAAATTTTAATTACGCCAGGGATTGCCTTTTCTATAGTAAATTATTCAAAAAATAATTTTCTACTGTCGCAAATTTTAATTACGCCAGGGATTGCCTTTTCTATAGTAAATTTCTCACAAATTAATTTTCTACTATCGCAAATTTTAATTACGCCATGGATTGCCATTTCTATAGTAAATTTTGCAAAAAATAATTTTCTACTGTTGCAAATTTTAATTGCGCAAGGGATTGCCTTTTCTATAGTAAATTATTCAAAAAATAATTTTCAACTGTCGCAAATTTTAAATATCCCAGGGATTGCCTTATCTACAGTAAATTTTGCAAAAAATAATTTTTTACTGTCGCAAATTTTAATTACGCCAGGTATTGCCTTTTCTATAGTAAATTTTTCAAAAAATAATTTTTTACTATCGCAAGTTTTAATTACGCCAGGGATGGATTGCCTTTTCTATAGTAAATTTTTCAAAAAATAATTTTCTACTGTCGCAAATTTTAATTACGCCAGGGATTGCCTTTTCTACAGTAAATTTTTGAAAATATTAATTTTTTACTGTCGAAAATTTTAATTACGCCTGAGATTGCCTTTTCTATAGTAAATTTTTAAAAAAATAATTTTTTACTATCGCAAGTTTTAATTACGCCAGGGATTGCCTTTTCTATAGTAAATTATTCAAAAAATAATTTTTTACTATCGCAAGTTTTAATTGCGCCAGGGATTGCCTTTTCTACAGTAAATTTTGCAAAAAATAATTTTTACTGACGCAAATTTTAATTGCGCCAGGGATTGCCTTTTCTATAGTAAATTTTTCAAAATATTAATTTTTTACTGTCGGAAATTTTAATTGCGCCAGGGATTGCCTTTTCTATAGTAAATTATTCAAAAAATAATTTTATACTGTCGCAAATTTTAAGTGCGCCAGGGATTGCCTTTTCTATAGTAAATTATTCAAAAAATAATTTTATACTGTCGCAAATTTTAATTGCGCCAGGGATTGCCTTTTCTATAGTAAATTATTTAATTACGCCAGGGATTGCCTTTTTTATAGTAAATTTTTCAAAAAATAATTTTCTACTGTTGCAAATTTTAATTACGCCAGGGATTGTCTTTTCTATAGTAAATTATTCAAAAAATAATTTTCAACTGTCGCAAATTTTAAATATCCCAGGGATTGCCTTTTCTACAGTAAATTTTGCAAAAAATAATTTTATACTGTCGCAAATTTTAATTACGCCAGGGATTGCCTATTCTATAGTAAATTATTCAAAAAATAATTTTCTACTGTCGCAAATTTTAATTACGCAAGGGATTGCCTTTTCTATAGTAAATTTCTCAAAAAATAATTTTCTACTGTCGCAAATTTTAATTACGCCAGGGATTGCCTTTTCTACAGTAAATTTTTCAAAATATTAATTTTTACTGTCGAAAATTTTAATTACGCCAGGGATTGACTTTTCTATAGTAAATTTTTCAAAAATAATTTTTTACTATCGCAAGTTTTAATTACGCCAGGGATTGCCTTTTCTATAGTAAATTATTCAAAAAATAATTGTTTACTATCGCAAGTTTTAATTGCGCCAGGGATTGCCTTTTCTACAGTAAATTTTGCAAAAAATAATTTTTTACTGTCGCAAATTTTAATTGCGCCAGGGATTGCCTTTTCTATAGTAAATTTTTCAAAATATTAATTTCTTACTGTCGCAAAATTTAATTGCGCCAGGAATTGCCTTTTCTATAGTAAATTATTCAAAAAATAATTTTATACTGTCGCAAATTTTAAGTGCGCCAGGGATTGCCTTTTCTATAGTAAATTATACAAAAAATAATTTTATACTGTCGCAAATTTTAATTACGCCAGGGATTGCCTTTTCTATAGTAAATTATTCAAAAAATAATTTTCTACTGTCGCAAATTTTAATTGCGCCAGGGATTGCCTTTTCTATAGTAAATTATTCAAAAAATAATTTTATACTGTCGCAAATTTTAATTACGCCAGGGATTGCCTTTTCTACAGTAAATTTTTCAAAATATTAATTTTCTACTGTCGCAAATTTTAATTACGCCAGGGATTGCCTTTTCTATAGTAAATTTCTCACAAATTAATTTTCTACTATCGCAAATTTTAATTACGCCATGGATTGCCATTTCTATAGTAAATTTTGCAAAAAATAATTTTCTACTGTTGCAAATTTTAATTGCGCAAGGGATTGCCTTTTCTATAGTAAATTATTCAAAAAATAATTTTCAACTGTCGCAAATTTTAAATATCCCAGGGATTGCCTTATCTACAGTAAATTTTGCAAAAAATAATTTTTTACTGTCGCAAATTTTAATTACGCCAGGTATTGCCTTTTCTATAGTAAATTTTTCAAAAAATAATTTTTTACTATCGCAAGTTTTAATTACGCCAGGGATTGCCTTTTCTATAGTAAATTTTTCAAAAAATAATTTTCTACTGTCGCAAATTTTAATTACGCCAGGGATTGCCTTTTCTACAGTAAATTTTTCAAAATATTAATTTTTTACTGTCGAAAATTTTAATTACGCCTGGGATTGCCTTTTCTATAGTAAATTTTTAAAAAAATAATTTTTTACTATCGCAAGTTTTAATTACGTCATCGATTGCCTTTTCTACAGTAAATTTTGCAAAAAATAATTTTTTACTGTCGCAAATTTTAATTGCGCCAGGGATTGCTTTTCTATAGTAAATTATTCAAAAAATAATTTTTTACTGTCGCAAATTTTAATTGCGCCAGGGATTGCCTTTTCTATAGTAAACTTTTCAAAAAATAATTTTCTACTGTCGCAAATTTTAATTACGCCAGGGATTGCCTTTTCTATAGTAATTTCTATAGTAAATTATTCAAAAAATAATTTTCTACTGTCGCAAATTTTAAATACGCCAGGGATTGCCTTTTCTATAGTAAATTATTCAAAAAATAATTTTCTACTGTCGCAAATTTTAAATATCCCAGCGATTGCCTTTTCTATAGTAAATTTTGCAAAAAATAATTTTTATTGTCGCAAATTTTAATTGCGCCAGGGATTGCCTTTTCTATAGTAAACTTTTCAAAAAATAATTTTCTAGTGTCGCAAATTTAAATATCCCAGGGATTGCCTTTTCTATAGTAAATTATTCAAAAAATAATTTTCAACTGTCGCAAATTTTAATTACGCCAGGGATTGCGTTTTCTATAGTAAATTATTCAAAAAATAATTTTTTACTGTCGCAAATTTTAAATATCCCAGGGATTGCCTTTTCTATAGTAAATTATTCAAAAAATAATTTTCAACTGTCGCAAATTTTAATTACGCCAGGGATTGCCTTTTCTATAGTAAATTATTCAAAAAATTATTTTTTACTGTCGCAAATTTTAAATATCCCAGGGATTGCCTTTTCTATAGTAAATTATTCAAAAAATAATTTTCAACTGTCGCAAATTTTAATTACGCCAGGGATTGCCTTTTCTATAGTAAATTATTCAAAAAATAATTTTCTACTGTCGCAAATTTTAATTGCGCCAGGTATTGCCTTTTCTATAGTAAATTATTCAAAAAATAATTTTCTACTGTCGCAAATTGTAATTACGCCAGGGATTGCCTTTTCTATGGTAAATTATTCAAAAAATAATTTTTTACTGTCGCAAATTTTAAATATCCCAGGGATTGCCTTTTCTATAGTAAATTATTCAAAAATAATTTTTTACTGTCGCAAATTTTAAATATCCCAGGGATTGCCTTTTCTATAGTAAATTATTCAAAAAATAATTTTCAACTGTCGCAAATTTTAATTACGCCAGGGATTGCCTTTTCTATAGTAAATTATTCAAAAAATAATTTTTTACTGTCGCAAATTTTAAATATCCCAGGGATTGCCTTTTCTATAGTAAATTATTCAAAAAATAATTTTCGACTGTCGCAAATTTTAATTACGCCAGGGATTGCCTTTTCTATAGTAAATTATTCAAAAAATAATTTTTTACTGTCGCAAATTTTAATTACGCCAGGGATTGCCTTTTCTATAGTAAATTATTCAAAAAATAATTTTCAACTGTCGCAAATTTTAAATATCCCAGGGATTGCCTTTTCTATAGTAAATTATTCAAAAAATAATTTTATACTGTCGCAAATTTTAAGTGCGCCAGGTATTGCCTTTTCTACAGTAAATTTTGCAAAAAATAATTTTTTACTGTCGCAAATTTTAATTGCGCCAGGGATTGCCTTTTCTATAGTAAACTTTTCAAAAAATAATTTTCTACTGTCGCAAATTTTAAATACGCCAGGGATTGCCTTTTCTATAGTAAATTATTCAAAAAATAATTTTCTACTGTCGCAAATTTTAATTACGCCAGGGATTGCCTTTTCTATAGTAAATTTTGCAAAAAATAATTTTCTTTTGTCGCAAATTATAATTGCGCCAGGGATTGCCTTTTCTATAGTAAATTATTCAAAAAATAATTTTCTACTGTCGCAAATTGTAATTACGCCAGGGATTGCCTTTTCTATAGTAAATTATTCAAAAATTAATTTTTTACTGTCGCAAATTTTAAATATCCCAGGGATTGCCTTTTCTATAGTAAATTATTCAAAAAATAATTTTTTACTGTCGCAAATTTTAAATATCCCAGGGATTGCCTTTTCTATAGTAAATTATTCAAAAAATAATTTTCAACTGTCGCAAATTTTAAATATCCCAGGGATTGCCTTTTCTATAGTAAATTATTCAAAAAATAATTTTATACTGTCGCAAATTTAAGTGCGCCAGGGATTGCCTTTTCTACAGTAAATTTTGCAAAAAATAATTTTTTACTGTCGCAAATTTTAATTGCGCCAGGGATTGCCTTTTCTATAGTAAACTTTTCAAAAATAATTTTCTACTGTCGCAAATTTTAGATACGCCAGGGATTGCCTTTTCTATAGTAAATTATTCAAAAAATAATTTTCTACTGTTGCAAATTTTAATTACGCCAGGGATTGCCTTTTCTATAGTAAATTATTCAAAAAATAATTTTCTACTGTCGCAAATTTTAAGTGCGCCAGGGATTGCCTTTTCTATAGTAAATTATTCAAAAAATAATTTTCTACTGTCGCAAATTGTAATTACGCCAGGGATTGCCTTTTCTATAGTAAATTATTCAAAAAATAATTTTTTACAGTCGCAAATTTTAAATATCCCAGGGATTGCCTTTTCTATAGTAAATTATTCAAAAATAATTTTTTACTGTCGCAAATTTTAAATATCCCAGGGATTGCCTTTTCTATAGTAAATTATTCAAAAAATAATTTTCAACTGTCGCAAATTTTAATTACGCCAGGGATTGCCTTTTCTATAGTAAATTATTCAAAAAATAATTTTTTACTGTCGCAAATTTTAAATATCACAGGGATTGCCTTTTCTATAGTAAATTATTCAAAAAATAATTTTCAACTGTCGCAAATTTTAATTACGCCAGGGATTGCCTTTTCTATAGTAAATTATTCAAAAAATAATTTTCAACTGTCGCAAATTTTAATTACGCCAGGGATTGCCTTTCCTATAGTAAATTATTCAAAAAATAATTTTTTACTGTCGCAAATTTTAATTACGCCAGGGATTGCCTTTTCTATAGTAAATTATTCAAAAAATAATTTTCAACTGTCGCAAATTTTAAATATCCCAGGGATTGCCTTTTCTATAGTAAATTATTCAAAAAATAATTTTCTAATGTCGCAAATTTTAATTACGCCAAGGATTGCCTTTTCTATAGTAAACTTTTCAAAAAATAATTTTCTACTGTCACAAATTTTAATTACGCCAGGGATTGCCTTTTCTATACTAAATTATTCAAAAAATAATTTTCTACTGTCGCAAATTTTAATTACGCCAGGGATTGCCTTTTCTATAGTAAATTATTCAAAAAATAATTTTCTACTTTCGCAAATTTTAATTACGCCAGGGATTGCCTTTTCTATAGTAAATTATTCAAAAAATAATTTTCAACTGTCGCAAATTTTAATTACGCCAGGGATTGCCTTTTCTATAGTAAATTATTAAAAAAATAATTTTCTACTGTCGCAAATTGTAATTACGCCAGGGATTGCCTTTTCTATAGTAAATTATTCAAAAAATAATTTTATACTGTCGCAAATTTTAAATACGCCAGGGATTGCCTTTTCTATAGTAAATTATTCAAAAAATAATTTTCTACTGTCGCAAATTTTAATTACGCCAGGGATTGCCTTTTCTATAGTAAATTATTCAAAAAATACTTTTTTGCTATCGCAAGTTTTAATTGCGCCAGGGATTGCCTTTTCTATAGTAAATTATTCAAAAAATAATTTTCAACTGTCGCAAATTTTAATTGCGCCAGGGATTGCCTTTTCTATAGTAAATTATTCAAAAAATAATTTTATACTGTCGCAAATTTTAAATACGCCAGGGATTGCCTTTTCTATAGTAAATTATTCAAAAAATAATTTTCTACTGTTGCAAATTTTAATTGCGCCAGGGATTGCCTTTTCTATAGTAAATTATTCAAAAAATAATTTTATACTGTCGCAAATTTTAAATACGCCAGGGATTGCCTTTTCTATAGTAAATTATTCAAAAAATAATTTTCTACTGTCGCAAATTTTAATTTCGCCAGGGATTGCCTTTTCTATAGTAAATTATTCAAAAAATAATTTTTTACTCTCGCAAATTTTAATTACGCCAGGGATTGCCTTTTCTATAGTAAATTATTCAAAAAATAATTTTTTACTGTCGCAAATTTTAATTGCGCCAGGGATTGCCTTTTCTATAGTAAATTATTCAAAAAATAATTTTCAACTGTCGCAAATTTTAATTGCGCCAGGGATTGCCTTTTCTATAGTAAATTATTCATAAAATAATTTTCAACTGTCGCAAATTTTAATTGCGCCAGGGTTTGCTTTTTCTATAGTAAACTTTTCAAAAAATAATTTTCAACTGTCGCAAATTTTAAGTGCGCCAGGGATTGCCTCTTCTACAGTAAATTATTCAAAAAAAAATTTTTTACTGTCGCAAATTTTAAATATCCCAGGGATTGCCTTTTCTATAGTAAATTATTCAAAAAATAATTTTCAACTGTCGCAAATTTTAATTACGCCAGGGATTGCCTTTTCTATAGTAAATTATTCAAAAAATAATTTTCAACTGTCGCAAATTTTAATTACGCCAGGGATTGCCTTTTCTATAGTAAATTATTCAAAAAATTATTTTTTACTGTCGCAAATTTTAAATATCCCAGGGATTGCCTTTTCTATAGTAAATTATTCAAAAAATAATTTTCAACTGTCGCAAATTTTAATTACGCCAGGGATTGCCTTTTCTATAGTAAATTATTCAAAAAATAATTTTCTACTGTCGCAAATTTTAATTGCGCCAGGTATTGCCTTTTCTATAGTAAATTATTCAAAAAATAATTTTCTACTGTCGCAAATTGTAATTACGCCAGGGATTGCCTTTTCTATGGTAAATTATTCAAAAAATAATTTTTTACTGTCGCAAATTTTAAATATCCCAGGGATTGCCTTTTCTATAGTAAATTATTCAAAAAATAATTTTTTACTGTCGCAAATTTTAAATATCCCAGGGATTGCCTTTTCTATAGTAAATTATTCAAAAAATAATTTTCAACTGTCGCAAATTTTAATTACGCCAGGGATTGCCTTTTCTATAGTAAATTATTCAAAAAATAATTTTTTACTGTCGCAAATTTTAAATATCCCAGGGATTGCCTTTTCTATAGTAAATTATTCAAAAAATAATTTTCGACTGTCGCAAATTTTAATTACGCCAGGGATTGCCTTTTCTATAGTAAATTATTCAAAAAATAATTTTTTACTGTCGCAAATTTTAATTACGCCAGGGATTGCCTTTTCTATAGTAAATTATTCAAAAAATAATTTTCAACTGTCGCAAATTTTAAATATCCCAGGGATTGCCTTTTCTATAGTAAATTATTCAAAAAATAATTTTATACTGTCGCAAATTTTAAGTGCGCCAGGTATTGCCTTTTCTACAGTAAATTTTGCAAAAAATAATTTTTTACTGTCGCAAATTTTAATTGCGCCAGGGATTGCCTTTTCTATAGTAAACTTTTCAAAAAATAATTTTCTACTGTCGCAAATTTTAAATACGCCAGGGATTGCCTTTTCTATAGTAAATTATTCAAAAAATAATTTTCTACTGTCGCAAATTTTAATTACGCCAGGGATTGCCTTTTCTATAGTAAATTTTGCAAAAAATAATTTTCTTTTGTCGCAAATTATAATTGCGCCAGGGATTGCCTTTTCTATAGTAAATTATTCAAAAAATAATTTTCTACTGTCGCAAATTGTAATTACGCCAGGGATTGCCTTTTCTATAGTAAATTATTCAAAAAATAATTTTTTACTGTCGCAAATTTTAAATATCCCAGGGATTGCCTTTTCTATAGTAAATTATTCAAAAAATAATTTTTTACTGTCGCAAATTTTAAATATCCCAGGGATTGCCTTTTCTATAGTAAATTATTCAAAAAATAATTTTCAACTGTCGCAAATTTTAAATATCCCAGGGATTGCCTTTTCTATAGTAAATTATTCAAAAAATAATTTTATACTGTCGCAAATTTTAAGTGCGCCAGGGATTGCCTTTTCTACAGTAAATTTTGCAAAAAATAATTTTTTACTGTCGCAAATTTTAATTGCGCCAGGGA
Source organism: Dioctria linearis (assembly GCA_963930735.1). Taxonomy (NCBI): domain Eukaryota; kingdom Metazoa; phylum Arthropoda; class Insecta; order Diptera; family Asilidae; genus Dioctria; species Dioctria linearis. Next base: position 33,698 of record CAWVNZ010001431.1, read on the forward strand.
TTGCCTTTTCTATAGTAAACTTTTCAAAAAATAATTTTCTACTGTCGCAAATTTTAGATACGCCAGGGATTGCCTTTTCTATAGTAAATTATTCAAAAAATAATTTTCTACTGTTGCAAATTTTAATTACGCCAGGGATTGCCTTTTCTATAGTAAATTATTCAAAAAATAATTTTCTACTGTCGCAAATTTTAAGTGCGCCAGGGATTGCCTTTTCTATAGTAAATTATTCAAAAAATAATTTTCTACTGTCGCAAATTGTAATTACGCCAGGGATTGCCTTTTCTATAGTAAATTATTCAAAAAATAATTTTTTACAGTCGCAAATTTTAAATATCCCAGGGATTGCCTTTTCTATAGTAAATTATTCAAAAAATAATTTTTTACTGTCGCAAATTTTAAATATCCCAGGGATTGCCTTTTCTATAGTAAATTATTCAAAAAATAATTTTCAACTGTCGCAAATTTTAATTACGCCAGGGATTGCCTTTTCTATAGTAAATTATTCAAAAAATAATTTTTTACTGTCGCAAATTTTAAATATCACAGGGATTGCCTTTTCTATAGTAAATTATTCAAAAAATAATTTTCAACTGTCGCAAATTTTAATTACGCCAGGGATTGCCTTTTCTATAGTAAATTATTCAAAAAATAATTTTCAACTGTCGCAAATTTTAATTACGCCAGGGATTGCCTTTCCTATAGTAAATTATTCAAAAAATAATTTTTTACTGTCGCAAATTTTAATTACGCCAGGGATTGCCTTTTCTATAGTAAATTATTCAAAAAATAATTTTCAACTGTCGCAAATTTTAAATATCCCAGGGATTGCCTTTTCTATAGTAAATTATTCAAAAAATAATTTTCTAATGTCGCAAATTTTAATTACGCCAAGGATTGCCTTTTCTATAGTAAACTTTTCAAAAAATAATTTTCTACTGTCACAAATTTTAATTACGCCAGGGATTGCCTTTTCTATACTAAATTATTCAAAAAATAATTTTCTACTGTCGCAAATTTTAATTACGCCAGGGATTGCCTTTTCTATAGTAAATTATTCAAAAAATAATTTTCTACTTTCGCAAATTTTAATTACGCCAGGGATTGCCTTTTCTATAGTAAATTATTCAAAAAATAATTTTCAACTGTCGCAAATTTTAATTACGCCAGGGATTGCCTTTTCTATAGTAAATTATTAAAAAAATAATTTTCTACTGTCGCAAATTGTAATTACGCCAGGGATTGCCTTTTCTATAGTAAATTATTCAAAAAATAATTTTATACTGTCGCAAATTTTAAATACGCCAGGGATTGCCTTTTCTATAGTAAATTATTCAAAAAATAATTTTCTACTGTCGCAAATTTTAATTACGCCAGGGATTGCCTTTTCTATAGTAAATTATTCAAAAAATACTTTTTTGCTATCGCAAGTTTTAATTGCGCCAGGGATTGCCTTTTCTATAGTAAATTATTCAAAAAATAATTTTCAACTGTCGCAAATTTTAATTGCGCCAGGGATTGCCTTTTCTATAGTAAATTATTCAAAAAATAATTTTATACTGTCGCAAATTTTAAATACGCCAGGGATTGCCTTTTCTATAGTAAATTATTCAAAAAATAATTTTCTACTGTTGCAAATTTTAATTGCGCCAGGGATTGCCTTTTCTATAGTAAATTATTCAAAAAATAATTTTATACTGTCGCAAATTTTAAATACGCCAGGGATTGCCTTTTCTATAGTAAATTATTCAAAAAATAATTTTCTACTGTCGCAAATTTTAATTTCGCCAGGGATTGCCTTTTCTATAGTAAATTATTCAAAAAATAATTTTTTACTCTCGCAAATTTTAATTACGCCAGGGATTGCCTTTTCTATAGTAAATTATTCAAAAAATAATTTTTTACTGTCGCAAATTTTAATTGCGCCAGGGATTGCCTTTTCTATAGTAAATTATTCAAAAAATAATTTTCAACTGTCGCAAATTTTAATTGCGCCAGGGATTGCCTTTTCTATAGTAAATTATTCATAAAATAATTTTCAACTGTCGCAAATTTTAATTGCGCCAGGGTTTGCTTTTTCTATAGTAAACTTTTCAAAAAATAATTTTCAACTGTCGCAAATTTTAAGTGCGCCAGGGATTGCCTCTTCTACAGTAAATTATTCAAAAAATAATTTTTTACTGTCGCAAATTTTAAATATCCCAGGGATTGCCTTTTCTATAGTAAATTATTCAAAAAATAATTTTCAACTGTCGCAAATTTTAATTACGCCAGGGATTGCCTTTTCTATAGTAAATTATTCAAAAAATAATTTTTTACTGTCGCAAATTTTAATTAAGCCAGGGATTGCCTTTTCTATAGTAAATTATTCAAAAAATAATTTTTTACTGTCGCAAATTTTAATTACGCCAGGGATTGCCTTTTCTATAGTAAATTATTCAAAAAATATTTTTTTACTGTCGCAAATTTCAATTTCGAAAGGTAAATTTTTCACAAATTAATTTTCTACTGTCGCAAATTTTAATTACGCCAGGGATTGCCTTTTCTATAGTAAATTATTCAAAAAATAATTTTTTACTGTCGCAAATTTTAATTGCGCCAGGGATTGCCTTTTCTATAGTAAATTATTCAAAAAATAATTTTTTACTGTCGCAAATTTTAACTACGCCAGGGATTGCCTTTTCTATAGTAAATTATTCAAAAAATAATTTTCTACTGTTGCAAATTTTAATTGCGCCAGGGATTGCCTTTTCTATAGTAAATTATTCAAAAAATAATTTTTTAATGTCGCAAATTTTAATTACGCCAGGGATTGCCTTTTCTATAGTAAATTATTCAAAAAATAATTTTCTACTGTCGCAAATTTTAATTACGCCAGGGATTGCCTTTTCTATAGTAAATTATTCAAAATATTAATTTTTTACTGTCGCAAATTTTAATTACGCCAGGGATTGCCTTTTCTATAGTAAATTATTCAAAAAATAATTTTCTACTGTCGCAAATTTTAATTGTGCCAGGGATTGCCTTTTCTATAGTAAATTATTCAAAAAATAATTTTTTACTCTCGCAAATTTCAATTTCGCCAGGTAGATTTTTCACAAATTAATTTTCTACTGTCGCAAATTGTAATTACGCCAGGGATTGCCTTTTCTATAGTAAATTATTCAAAAAATAATTTTTTACTCTCGCAAATTTTAATTACGCCAGGGATTGCCTTTTCTATAGTAAACTTTTCAAAAAATAATTTTCTGCTGTTGCAAATTTTAATTACGCCAGGGATTGCCTTTTCTATAGTAAATTATT
>CAWVNZ010001432.1:0-47581 GCA_963930735.1 Dioctria linearis
AATTACGCCAGGGATTGCCTTTTCTATAGTAAATTATTCAAAAAATAATTTTTTACTGTCGCAAATTATAATTACGCCAGGGATTGCCTTTTCTATAGTAAATTATTCAAAAAATAATTTTTTACTGTCGCAAATTATAATTACGCCAGGGATTGCCTTTTCTATAGTAAATTATTCAAAAATTCATTTTTTACTGTCTCAAATTTTAATTACGCCAGGGATTGCCTTTTCTATAGTAAATTATTCAAAAAATAATTTTTTCTGTCACAAATTTTAATTACGCCAGGGATTGCCTTTTATATAGTAAATTATTCAAAAATTAATTTTTTTCTGTCGCAAATTTTAATTACGCCAGGTATTGCCTTTTCTATAGTAAATTTTGCAAAAAATAATTGTTTAGTGTCGCAAATTTTAATTACGCCAGGGATTGCCTTTTCTATAGTAAATTATTCAAAAATTCATTTTTTACTGTCTCAAATTTTAATTACGCCAGGGATTGCCTTTTCTATAGTAAATTATTCAAAAACTAATTGTTTAGTGTCGCAAATTTTAATTACGCCAGGGATTGCCTTTTCTATAGTAAATTATTCAAAAAATAATTTTATACTGTCGCAAATTATAATTACGCCAGGGATTGCCTTTTCTATAGTAAATTATTCAAAAAATAATTTTTTACTGTTGCAAATTTTAAATACGCCAGGGGTTGCCTTTTGTATAGTAAATTATTCAAAAATTAATTTTTTTCTGTCACAAATTTTAAATAGGCCAGGGATTGCCTTTTCTATAGTAAATTATTCAAAAAATAATTTTTTACTGCCGCAAATTTTAATTACGCCAGGGATTGCCTTTTCAATAGTAAATTTTGCAAAAAATAATTGTTTAGTGTCGCAAATTTTAATTACGCCAGGGATTGCCTTTTCTATAGTAAATTATTCAAAAAATATTTTTTTCTGTCACAAATTTTAAATACGCCAGGGATTGCCTTTTCTATAGTAAATTTTGCCAAAAATAATTTTTTACTGTCGCAAATTTTAATTACGCCAGGGATTGCCTTTTCTATAGTAAATTATTCAAAAAATAATTTTTTACTGTCGCAAATTTTAATTACGCCAGGGATTGCCTTTTCTATAGTAAATTATTCAAAAATTCATTTTTTACTGTCGCAAATTTTAATTACGCCAGGGATTGCCTTTTCTATAGTAAATTATTCAAAAACTAATTGTTTAGTGTCGCAAATTTTAATTACGCCAGGGATTGCCTTTTCTATAGTAAATTATTCAAAAAATAATTTTATACTGTCGCAAATTATAATTACGCCAGGGATTGCCTTTTCTATAGTAAATGTTGCAAAAATTAATTTTTTTCTGTCACAAATTTTAAATAGGCCAGGGATTGCCTTTTCTATAGTAAATTATTCAAAAAATAATTTTTTCTGTCACAAATTTTAATTACGCCAGGGATTGCCTTTTCTATAGTAAATTTTGCAAAAAATAATTTTTTACTGTCGCAAATTTTAATTACGCCAGGGATTGCCTTTTCTATAGTAAATTATTCAAAAATTAATTTTTTTTTGTCGCAAATTTTAATTACGCCAGGGATTGCCTTTCTATAGTAAATTATTCAAAAAATAATTTTTTACTGTCTCAAATTTTAATTACGCCAGGGATTGCCTTTTCTATAGTAAATTATTCAAAAATTCATTTTTTACTGTCGCAAATTTTAATTACGCCAGGGATTGCCTTTTCTATAGTAAATTATTCAAAAATTCATTTTTTACTGTCTCAAATTTTAATTACGCCAGGGATTGCCTTTTCTATAGTAAATTATTCAAAAATTCATTTTTTACTGTCTCAAATTTTAATTACGCCAGGGATTGCCTTTTCTATAGTAAATTATTCAAAAAATAATTTTTTACTGTCGCAAATTTTAATTACGCAAGGGATTGCCTTTTCTATAGTAAATTTTGCAAAAAATAATTTTTTACTGTCGCAAATTTTAATTACGCCAGGGATTGCCTTTTCTATAGTAAATTATTCAAAAAATAATTTTTTACTGTCGCAAATTTTAATTACGCCAGGGATTGCCTTTTCTATAGTAAATTATTAAAAAAATAATTTTATACTGTCGCAAATTTTAATTACGCCAGGGATTGCCTTTTCTATAGTAAATTATTCAAAAAATAATTTTTTACTGTCGCAAATTTTAATTACGCCAGGGATTGCCTTTTCTATAGTAAATGTTGCAAAAAATAATTTTATACTGTCGCAAATTTTAATTACGCCATGGATTGCCTTTTCTATAGTAAATTATTCAAAAAATAATTTTTTCTGTCACAAATTTTAATTACGCCAGGGATTGCCTTTTCTATAGTAAATTATTCAAAAAATAATTTTTTACTGTCGCAAATTTTAATTACGCCAGGGATTGCCTTTTCTATAGTAAATTATTCAAAAAATAATTTTATACTGTCACAAATTTTAATTACGCCAGGGATTGCCTTTTCTATAGTAAATTATTCAAAAATTCATTTTTTACTGTCTCAAATTTTAATTACGCCAGGGATTGCCTTTTCTATAGTAAATTTTGCAAAAAATAATTGTTTAGTGTCGCAAATTTAAATTACGCCAGGGATTGCCCTTTCTATAGTAAATTATTCAAAAATTAATTTTTTTCTGTCGCAAATTTTAATTACGCCAGGGATTGCCTTTTCTATAGTAAATTATTCAAAAATTAATTTTTTTCTGTCGCAAATTTTAATTACGCCAGGGATTGCCTTTTCTATAGTAAATTATTCAAAAAATAATTTTTTACTGTCGCAAATTTTAATTACGCCAGGGATTGCCTTTTCTATAGTAAATTTTGCAAAAACTAATTTTTTACTGTCGCAAATTTTAATTACGCCAGGGATTGCCTTTTCTATAGTAAATGTTGCAAAAAATAATTTTATACTGTCGCAAATTTTAATTACGCCATGGATTGCCTTTTCTATAGTAAATTATTCAAAAAATAATTTTTTCTGTCACAAATTTTAATTACGCCAGGGATTGCCTTTTCTATAGTAAATTATTCAAAAAATAATTTTTTCTGTCACAAATTTTAATTACGCCAGGGATTGCCTTTTCTATAGTAAATTTTGCAAAAAATAATTTTTTTACTGTCGCAAATTTTAATTACGCCAGGGATTGCCTTTTCTATAGTAAATTATTCAAAAAATAATTTTTTACAGTCGCAAATTATAATTACGCCAGGGATTGCCTTTTCTATAGTAAATTATTCAAAAAATAATTTTTTACTGTCTCAAATTTTAATTCCGCCAGGGATTGCCTTTTCTATAGTAAATTATTCAAAAATTCATTTTTTACTGTCTCAAATTTTAATTACGCCAGGGATTGCCTTTTCTATAGTAAATTTTGCAGAAAATAATTGTTTAGTGTCGCAAATTTTAATTACGCCAGGGATTGCCTTTTCTATAGTAAATTATTCAAAAAATAATTTTTTTCTGTCGCAAATTTTAATTACGCCAGGGATTGCCTTTTCTATAGTAAATTATTCAAAAAATAATTTTTTACTGTCGCAAATTTTAATTACGCCAGGGATTGCCTTTTCTATAGTAAATTATTCAAAAAATAATTTTTTACTGTCTCAAATTTTAATTACGCCAGGGATTGCCTTTTCTATAGTAAATTATTCAAAAAATAATTTTTTACTGTCGCAAATTATAATTACGCCAGGGATTGCCTTTTCTATAGTAAATTATTCAAAAAATAATTTTTTACTGTCGCAAATTATAATTACGCCAGGGATTGCCTTTTCTATAGTAAATTATTCAAAAATTCATTTTTTACTGTTTAAAATTTTAATTACGCCAGGGATTGCCTTTTCTATAGTAAATTATTCAAAAAATAATTTTTTACTGTCTCAAATTTTAATTACGCGAGGGATTGCCTTTTCTATAGTAAATTATTCAAAAATTCATTTTTTACTGTCTCAAATTTTAATTACGCCAGGGATTGCCTTTTCTATAGTAAATTTTGCAAAAAATAATTGTTTAGTGTCGCAAATTTTAATTACGCCAGGGATTGCCTTTTCTATAGTAAATTATTCAAAAAATAATTTTTTTCTGTCGCAAATTTGAATTACGCCAGGGATTGCCTTTTCTATAGTAAATTTTGCAAAAAATAATTTTTTACTCTCGCAAATTTTAATTACGCCAGGGATTGCCTTTTCTATAGTAAATTATTCAAAAAATAATTTTTTACAGTCGCAAATTATAATTACGCCAGGGATTGCCTTTTCTATAGTGAATTATTCAAAAAATAATTTTTTACTGTCTCAAATTTTAATTACGCCAGGGATTGTCTTTTCTATGGTAAATTATTCAAAAATTCATTTTTTACTGTCTCAAATTTTAATTACGCCAGGGATTGCCTTTTCTATAGTAAATTTTGCAAAAAATAATTGTTTAGTGTCGCAAATTTTAATTACGCCAGGGATTGACTTTTCTATAGTAAATTATTCAAAAAATAATTTTTTTCTGTCGCAAATTTTAATTACGCCAGGGATTGCCTTTTCTATAGTAAATTATTCAAAAAATAATTTTTTACTGTCGCAAATTTTAATTACGCCAGGGATTGCCTTTTCTATAGTAAATTATTCAAAAAATAATTTTTTACTGTCTCAAATTTTAATTACGCCAGGGATTGCCTTTTCTATAGTAAATTATTCAAAAAATAACTTTTTACTGTCGCAAATTATAATTACGCCAGGGATTGCCTTTTCTATAGTAAATTATTCAAAAAATAATTTTATCTGTCACAAATTTTAATTATGCCAGGGATTGCCTTTTATATAGTAAATTATTCAAAAAATAATTTTTTACAGTCGCAAATTATAATTACGCCAGGGATTGCCTTTTCTATAGTGAATTATTCAAAAAATAATTTTTTACTGTCTCAAATTTTAATTACGCCAGGGATTGCCTTTTCTATGGTAAATTATTCAAAAATTCATTTTTTACTGTCTCAAATTTTAATTACGCCAGGGATTGCCTTTTCTATAGTAAATTTTGCAAAAAATAATTGTTTAGTGTCGCAAATTTTAATTACGCCAGGGATTGACTTTTCTATAGTAAATTATTCAAAAAATAATTTTTTTCTGTCGCAAATTTTAATTACGCCAGGGATTGCCTTTTCTATAGTAAATTATTCAAAAAATAATTTTTTACTGTCGCAAATTTTAATTACGCCAGGGATTGCCTTTTCTATAGTAAATTATTCAAAAAATAATTTTTTACTGTCTCAAATTTTAATTACGCCAGGGATTGCCTTTTCTATAGTAAATTATTCAAAAAATAACTTTTTACTGTCGCAAATTATAATTACGCCAGGGATTGCCTTTTCTATAGTAAATTATTCAAAAAATAATTTTTTACTGTCGCAAATTATAATTACGCCAGGGATTGCCTTTTCTATAGTAAATTATTCAAAAATTCATTTTTTACTGTCTCAAATTTTAATTACGCCAGGGATTGCCTTTTCTATAGTAAATTATTGCAAAAAATAATTTTTTCGGTCACAAATTTTAATTACGCCAGGGATTGCCTTTTCTATAGTAAATTATTCAAAAAATAATTTTTTACTGTTGCAAATTTTAAATACGCCAGGGATTGCCTTTTGTATAGTAAATTATTCAAAAATTAATTTTTTTCTGTCACAAATTTTAAATAGGCCAGGGATTGCCTTTTCTATAGTAAATTATTCAAAAAATAATTTTTTACTGTCGCAAATTTTAATTACGCCAGGGATTGCCTTTTCAATAGTAAATTTTGCAAAAAATAATTGTTTAGTGTCGCAAATTTTAATTACGCCAGGGATTGCCTTTTCTATAGTAAATTATTCAAAAAATAATTTTTTCTGTCACAAATTTTAAATACGCCAGGGATTGCCTTTCCTATAGTAAATTTTGCCAAAAATAATTTTTTACTGTCGCAAATTTTAATTACGCCAGGGATTGCCTTTTCTATAGTAAATTATTCAAAAAATAATTTTTTACTGTCGCAAATTTTAATTACGCCAGGGATTGCCTTTTCTATAGTAAATTATTCAAAAATTCATTTTTTACTGTCGCAAATTTTAATTACGCCAGGGATTGCCTTTTCTATAGTAAATTATTCAAAAACTAATTGTTTAGTGTCGCAAATTTTAATTACGCCAGGGATTGCCTTTTCTATAGTAAATTATTCAAAAAATAATTTTATACTGTCGCAAATTATAATTACGCCATGGATTGCCTTTTCTATAGTAAATTATTCAAAAAATAATTTTTTACTGTCGCAATTTTAATTACGCCAGGGATTGCCTTTTCTATAGTAAATTATTCAAAAAATAATTTTTTACTGTCGCAAATTTTAATTACGCCAGGGATTGCCTTTTCTATAGTAAATTATTCAAAAATTCATTTTTTACTGTCTCAAATTTTAATTACGCCAGGGATTGCCTTTTCTATAGTAAATTATTCAAAAACTAATTGTTTAGTGTCGCAAATTTTAATTACACCAGGGATTGCCTTTTCTATAGTGAATTATTCAAAAAATAATTTTATACTGTCGCAAATTATAATTACGCCAGGGATTGCCTTTTCTATAGTAAATTGTTCAAAAAATAATTTTTTACTGTTGCAAATTTTAAATACGCCAGGGATTGCCTTTTGTATAGTAAATTATTCAAAAATTAATTTTTTTCTGTCACAAATTTTAAATAGGCCAGGGATTGCCTTTTCTATAGTAAATTATTCAAAAAATAATTTTTTACTGTCGCAAATTTTAATTACGCCAGGGATTGCCTTTTCAATAGTAAATTTTGCAAAAAATAATTGTTTAGTGTCGCAAATTTTAATTACGCCAGGGATTGCCTTTTCTATAGTAAATTATTCAAAAAATAATTTTTTCTGTCACAAATTTTAAATACGCCAGGGATTGCCTTTTCTATAGTAAATTTTGCCAAAAATAATTTTTTACTGTCGCAAATTTTAATTACGCCAGGGATTGCCTTTTCTATAGTAAATTATTCAAAAAATAATTTTTTACTGTCGCAAATTTTAATTACGCCAGGGATTGCCTTTTCTATAGTAAATTATTCAAAAATTCATTTTTTACTGTCGCAAATTTTAATTACGCCAGGGATTGCCTTTTCTATAGTAAATTATTCAAAAACTAATTGTTTAGTGTCGCAAATTTTAATTACGCCAGGGATTGCCTTTTCTATAGTAAATTATTCAAAAAATAATTTTTTACTGTCGCAAATTTTAATTACGCCAGGGATTGCCTTTTCTATAGTAAATTTTGCAAAAAATAATTTTTGACTGTCGCAAATTTTAATTACGCCAGGGATTGCCTTTTCTATAGTAAATTATTCAAAAAATAATTTTTTTCTGTCGCAAATTTGAATTACGCCAGGGATTGCCTTTTCTATAGTAAATTTTGCAAAAAATAATTTTTTACTGTCGCAAATTTTAATTACGCCAGGGATTGCCTTTTCTATAGTAAATTATTCAAAAAATAATTTTTTACAGTCGCAAATTATAATTACGCCAGGGATTGCCTTTTCTATAGTGAATTATTCAAAAAATAATTTTTTACTGTCTCAAATTTTAATTACGCCAGGGATTGCCTTTTCTATGGTAAATTATTCAAAAATTCATTTTTTACTGTCTCAAATTTTAATTACGCCAGGGATTGCCTTTTCTATAGTAAATTTTGCAAAAAATAATTGTTTAGTGTCGCAAATTTTAATTACGCCAGGGATTGACTTTTCTATAGTAAATTATTCAAAAAATAATTTTTTTCTGTCGCAAATTTTAATTACGCCAGGGATTGCCTTTTCTATAGTAAATTATTCAAAAAATAATTTTTTACTGTCGCAAATTTTAATTACGCCAGGGATTGCCTTTTCTATAGTAAATTATTCAAAAAATAATTTTTTACTGTCTCAAATTTTAATTACGCCAGGGATTGCCTTTTCTATAGTAAATTATTCAAAAAATAACTTTTTACTGTCGCAAATTATAATTACGCCAGGGATTGCCTTTTCTATAGTAAATTATTCAAAAAATAATTTTTTACTGTCGCAAATTATAATTACGCCAGGGATTGCCTTTTCTATAGTAAATTATTCAAAAATTCATTTTTTACTGTCTCAAATTTTAATTACGCCAGGGATTGCCTTTTCTATAGTAAATTATTCAAAAAATAATTTTTTCGGTCACAAATTTTAATTACGCCAGGGATTGCCTTTTCTATAGTAAATTATTCAAAAAATAATTTTTTACTGTTGCAAATTTTAAATACGCCAGGGATTGCCTTTTGTATAGTAAATTATTCAAAAATTAATTTTTTTCTGTCACAAATTTTAAATAGGCCAGGGATTGCCTTTTCTATAGTAAATTATTCAAAAAATAATTTTTTACTGTCGCAAATTTTAATTACGCCAGGGATTGCCTTTTCAATAGTAAATTTTGCAAAAAATAATTGTTTAGTGTCGCAAATTTTAATTACGCCAGGGATTGCCTTTTCTATAGTAAATTATTCAAAAAATAATTTTTTCTGTCACAAATTTTAAATACGCCAGGGATTGCCTTTCCTATAGTAAATTTTGCCAAAAATAATTTTTTACTGTCGCAAATTTTAATTACGCCAGGGATTGCCTTTTCTATAGTAAATTATTCAAAAAATAATTTTTTACTGTCGCAAATTTTAATTACGCCAGGGATTGCCTTTTCTATAGTAAATTATTCAAAAATTCATTTTTTACTGTCTCAAATTTTAATTACGCCAGGGATTGCCTTTTCTATAGTAAATTATTCAAAAACTAATTGTTTAGTGTCGCAAATTTTAATTACACCAGGGATTGCCTTTTCTATAGTGAATTATTCAAAAAATAATTTTATACTGTCGCAAATTATAATTACGCCAGGGATTGCCTTTTCTATAGTAAATTGTTCAAAAAATAATTTTTTACTGTTGCAAATTTTAAATACGCCAGGGATTGCCTTTTGTATAGTAAATTATTCAAAAATTAATTTTTTTCTGTCACAAATTTTAAATAGGCCAGGGATTGCCTTTTCTATAGTAAATTATTCAAAAAATAATTTTTTACTGTCGCAAATTTTAATTACGCCAGGGATTGCCTTTTCAATAGTAAATTTTGCAAAAAATAATTGTTTAGTGTCGCAAATTTTAATTACGCCAGGGATTGCCTTTTCTATAGTAAATTATTCAAAAAATAATTTTTTCTGTCACAAATTTTAAATACGCCAGGGATTGCCTTTTCTATAGTAAATTTTGCCAAAAATAATTTTTTACTGTCGCAAATTTTAATTACGCCAGGGATTGCCTTTTCTATAGTAAATTATTCAAAAAATAATTTTTTACTGTCGCAAATTTTAATTACGCCAGGGATTGCCTTTTCTATAGTAAATTATTCAAAAATTCATTTTTTACTGTCGCAAATTTTAATTACGCCAGGGATTGCCTTTTCTATAGTAAATTATTCAAAAACTAATTGTTTAGTGTCGCAAATTTTAATTACGCCAGGGATTGCCTTTTCTATAGTAAATTATTCAAAAAATAATTTTTTACTGTCGCAAATTTTAATTACGCCAGGGATTGCCTTTTCTATAGTAAATTATTCAAAAAATAATTTTATACTGTCGCAAATTATAATTACGCCAGGGATTGCCTTTTCTATAGTAAATTATTCAAAAAATAATTTTTTACTGTTGCAAATTTTAAATACGCCAGGGATTGCCTTTTGTATAGTAAATTATTCAAAAAATAATTTTTTTCTGTCGCAAATTTTAATTACGCCAGGGATTGCCTTTTTTATATTAAATTATTCAAAAAATAATTTTTTACTGTCGCAAATTTTAATTATGCCAGGGATTGCCTTTTCTATAGTAAATTTTGCAATACTAATTTTTTACTGTCGCAAATTTTAATTACGCCAGGGATTGCCTTTTCTATAGTAAATTATTCAAAAACTAATTGTTTAGTGTAGCAAATTTTAATTACGCCAGGGATTGCCTTTTCTATAGTAAATTATTCAAAAAATAATTTTTTACTGTCGCAAATTTTAATTACGCCAGGGATTGCCTTTTCTATAGTAAATTATTCAAAAAATAATTTTATACTGTCGCAAATTATAATTACGCCAGGGATTGCCTTTTCTATAGTAAATTATTCAAAAAATAATTTTTTACTGTTGCAAATTTTAAATACGCCAGGGATTGCCTTTTGTATAGTAAATTATTCAAAAAATAATTTTTTTCTGTCGCAAATTTTAATTACGCCAGGGATTGCCTTTTTTATATTAAATTATTCAAAAAATAATTTTTTACTGTCGCAAATTTTAATTATGCCAGGGATTGCCTTTTCTATAGTAAATTTTGCAAAACTAATTTTTTACAGTCGCAAATTATAATTACGCCAGGGATTGCCTTTTCTATAGTAAATTATTCAAAAAATAATTTTTTACTGTCTCAAATTTTAATTCCGCCAGGGATTGCCTTTTCTATAGTAAATTATTCAAAAATTCATTTTTTACTGTCTCAAATTTTAATTACGCCAGGGATTGCCTTTTCTATAGTAAATTTTGCAGAAAATAATTGTTTAGTGTCGCAAATTTTAATTACGCCAGGGATTGCCTTTTCTATAGTAAATTATTCAAAAAATAATTTTTTTCTGTCGCAAATTTTAATTACGCCAGGGATTGCCTTTTCTATAGTAAATTATTCAAAAAATAATTTTTTACTGTCGCAAATTTTAATTACGCCAGGGATTGCCTTTTCTATAGTAAATTATTCAAAAAATAATTTTTTACTGTCTCAAATTTTAATTACGCCAGGGATTGCCTTTTCTATAGTAAATTATTCAAAAAATAATTTTTTACTGTCGCAAATTATAATTACGCCAGGGATTGCCTTTTCTATAGTAAATTATTCAAAAAATAATTTTTTACTGTCGCAAATTATAATTACGCCAGGGATTGCCTTTTCTATAGTAAATTATTCAAAAAATAATTTTTTACTGTCTCAAATTTTAATTCCGCCAGGGATTGCCTTTTCTATAGTAAATTATTCAAAAATTCATTTTTTACTGTCTCAAATTTTAATTACGCCAGGGATTGCCTTTTCTATAGTAAATTTTGCAGAAAATAATTGTTTAGTGTCGCAAATTTTAATTACGCCAGGGATTGCCTTTTCTATAGTAAATTATTCAAAAAATAATTTTTTTCTGTCGCAAATTTTAATTACGCCAGGGATTGCCTTTTCTATAGTAAATTATTCAAAAAATAATTTTTTACTGTCGCAAATTTTAATTACGCCAGGGATTGCCTTTTCTATAGTAAATTATTCAAAAAATAATTTTTTACTGTCTGAAATTTTAATTACGCCAGGGATTGCCTTTTCTATAGTAAATTATTCAAAAAAAAATTTTTTACTGTCGCAAATTATAATTACGCCAGGGATTGCCTTTTCTATAGTAAATTATTCAAAAAATAATTTTTTACTGTCGCAAATTATAATTACGCCAGGGATTGCCTTTTCTATAGTGAATTTTGCAAAAAATAATTTTTTTTGTCGCAAATTTTAATTACGCCAGGGATTGCCTTTTCTATAGTAAATTATTCAAAAAATAATTTTTTACTGCCTCAAATTTTAATTACGCCAGGGATTGCCTTTTCTATAGTAAATTATTCAAAAATTCATTTTTTACTGTCTCAAATTTTAATTACGCCAGGGATTGCCTTTTCTATAGTAAATTTTGCAAAAAATAATTTTTTACTGTCGCAAATTTTAATTACGCCAGGGATTGCCTTTTCTATAGTAAATTATTCAAAAAATAAATTTTTACAGTCGCAAATTATAATTACGCCAGGGATTGCCTTTTCTATAGTAAATTATTCAAAAAATAATTTTTTACTGTCTCAAATTTTAATTACGCCAGGGATTGCCTTTTCTATGGTAAATTATTCAAAAATTCATTTTTTACTGTCTCAAATTTTAATTACGCCAGGGATTGCCTTTTCTATAGTAAATTTTGCAAAAAATAATTGTTTAGTGTCGCAAATTTTAATTACGCCAGGGATTGACTTTTCTATAGTAAATTATTCAAAAAATAATTTTTTTCTGTCGCAAATTTTAATTACGCCAGGGATTGCCTTTTCTATAGTAAATTATTCAAAAAATAATTTTTTACTGTCGCAAATTTTAATTACGCCAGGGATTGCCTTTTCTATAGTAAATTATTCAAAAAATAATTTTTTACTGTCTCAAATTTTAATTACGCCAGGGATTGCCTTTTCTATAGTAAATTATTCAAAAAATAATTTTTTACTGTCGCAAATTATAATTACGCCAGGGATTGCCTTTTCTATAGTAAATTATTCAAAAAATAATTTTTTACTGTCGCAAACTATAATTACGCCAGGGATTGCCTTTTCTATAGTCAATTATTCAAAAATTCATTTTTTACTGTCTCAAATTTTAACTACGCCAGGGATTGCCTTTTCTATAGTAAATTATTCAAAAAATAATTTTTTCGGTCACAAATTTTAATTACGCCAGGGATTGCCTTTTATATAGTAAATTATTCAAAAATTAATTTTTTTCTGTCGCAAATTTTAATTACGCCAGGTATTGCCTTTTCTATAGTAAATTATTCAAAAATTCATTTTTTACTGTCTCAAATTTTAATTATGCCAGGGATTGCCTTTTCTATAGTAAATTATTCAAAAACTAATTGTTTAGTGTCGCAAATTTTAATTACGCCAAGGATTGCCTTTTCTATAGTAAATTATTCAAAAAATAATTTTTTACTGTCTCAAATTTTAAATACGCCAGGGATTGCCTTTTCTATAGTAAATTTTGCCAAAAATAATTTTTTACTGTCGCAATTTTAATTACGCCAGGGATTGCCTTTTCTATAGTAAATTATTCAAAAAATAATTTTTTACTGTCGCAAATTTTAATTACGCCAGGGATTCCCTTTTCTATAGTAAATTATTCAAAAATTCATTTTTTACTGTCTCAAATTTTAATTACGCCAGGGATTGCCTTTTCTATAGTAAATTATTCAAAAACTAATTGTTTAGTGTCGCAAATTTTAATTACGCCAGGGATTGCCTTTTCTATAGTGAATTATTCAAAAAATAATTTTATACTGTCGCAAATTATAATTACGCCAGGGATTGCCTTTTCTATAGTAAATTATTCAAAAAATAATTTTTTACTGTTGCAAATTTTAAATACGCCAGGGATTGCCTTTTGTATAGTAAATTATTCAAAAATTAATTTTTTTCTGTCACAAATTTTAAATAGGCCAGGGATTGCCTTTTCTATAGTAAATTATTCAAAAAATAATTTTTTACTGTCGCAAATTTTAATTACGCCAGGGATTGCCTTTTCAATAGTAAATTTTGCAAAAAATAATTGTTTAGTGTCGCAAATTTTAATTACGCCAGGGATTGCCTTTTCTATAGTAAATTATTCAAAAAATAATTTTTTCTGTCACAAATTTTAAATACGCCAGGGATTGCCTTTCCTATAGTAAATTTTGCCAAAAATAATTTTTTACTGTCGCAAATTTTAATTACGCCAGGGATTGCCTTTTCTATAGTAAATTATTCAAAAAATAGTTTTTTACTGTCGCAAATTTTAATTACGCCAGGGATTGCCTTTTCTATAGTAAATTATTCAAAAATTCATTTTTTACTTTCGCAAATTTTAATTACGCCAGGGATTGCCTTTTCTATAGTAAATTATTCAAAAACTAATTGTTTAGTGTCGCAAATTTTAATTACGCCAGGGATTGCCTTTTCTATAGTAAATTATTCAAAAAATAATTTTATACTGTCGCAAATTATAATTACGCCATGGATTGCCTTTTCTATAGTAAATTATTCAAAAAATAATTTTTTACTGTCGCAATTTTAATTACGCCAGGGATTGCCTTTTCTATAGTAAATTATTCAAAAAATAATTTTTTACTGTCGCAAATTTTAATTACGCCAGGGATTGCCTTTTCTATAGTAAATTATTCAAAAATTCATTTTTTACTGTCTCAAATTTTAATTACGCCAGGGATTGCCTTTTCTATAGTAAATTATTCAAAAACTAATTGTTTAGTGTCGCAAATTTTAATTACGCCAGGGATTGCCTTTTCTATAGTGAATTATTCAAAAAATAATTTTATACTGTCGCAAATTATAATTACGCCAGGGATTGCCTGTTCTATAGTAAATTGTTCAAAAAATAATTTTTTACTGTTGCAAATTTTAAATACGCCAGGGATTGCCTTTTGTATAGTAAATTATTCAAAAATTAATTTTTTTCTGTCATAAATTTTAAATAGGCCAGGGATTGCCTTTTCTATAGTAAATTATTCAAAAAATAATTTTTTACTGTCGCAAATTTTAATTACGCCAGGGATTGCCTTTTCAATAGTAAATTTTGCAAAAAATAATTGTTTAGTGTCGCAAATTTTAATTACGCCAGGGATTGCCTTTTCTATAGTAAATTATTCAAAAAATAATTTTTTCTGTCACAAATTTTAAATACGCCAGGGATTGCCTTTTCTATAGTAAATTTTGCCAAAAATAATTTTTTACTGTCGCAAATTTTAATTACGCCAGGGATTGCCTTTTCTATAGTAAATTATTCAAAAAATAATTTTTTCTGTCACAAATTTTAAATACGCCAGGGATTGCCTTTCCTATAGTAAATTTTGCCAAAAATAATTTTTTACTGTCGCAAATTTTAATTACGCCAGGGATTGCCTTTTCTATAGTAAATTATTCAAAAAATAATTTTTTACTGTCGCAAATTTTAATTACGCCAGGGATTGCCTTTTCTATAGTAAATTATTCAAAAATTCATTTTTTACTGTCGCAAATTTTAATTACGCCAGGGATTGCCTTTTCTATAGTAAATTATTCAAAAACTAATTGTTTAGTGTCGCAAATTTTAATTACGCCAGGGATTGCCTTTTCTATAGTAAATTATTCAAAAAATAATTTTATACTGTCGCAAATTATAATTACGCCATGGATTGCCTTTTCTATAGTAAATTATTCAAAAAATAATTTTTTACTGTCGCAATTTTAATTACGCCAGGGATTGCCTTTTCTATAGTAAATTATTCAAAAAATAATTTTTTACTCTCGCAAATTTTAATTACGCCAGGGATTGCCTTTTCTATAGTAAATTATTCAAAAATTCATTTTTTACTGTCTCAAATTTTAATTACGCCAGGGATTGCCTTTTCTATAGTAAATTATTCAAAAACTAATTGTTTAGTGTCGCAAATTTTAATTACGCCAGGCATTGCCTTTTCTATAGTGAATTATTCAAAAAATAATTTTATACTGTCGCAAATTATAATTACGCCAGGGATTGCCTTTTCTATAGTAAATTGTTCAAAAAATAATTTTTTACTGTTGCAAATTTTAAATACGCCAGGGATTGCCTTTTGTATAGTAAATTATTCAAAAATTAATTTTTTTCTGTCATAAATTTTAAATAGGCCAGGGATTGCCTTTTCTATAGTAAATTATTCAAAAAATAATTTTTTACTGTCGCAAATTTTAATTACGCCAGGGATTGCCTTTTCAATAGTAAATTTTGCAAAAAATAATTGTTTAGTGTCGCAAATTTTAATTAGGCCAGGGATTGCCTTTTCTATAGTAAATTATTCAAAAAATAATTTTTTCTGTCACAAATTTTAAATACGCCAGGGATTGCCTTTTCTATAGTAAATTTTGCCAAAAATAATTTTTTACTGTCGCAAATTTTAATTACGCCATGGATTGCCTTTTCTATAGTAAATTATTCAAAAAATAATTTTTTCTGTCACAAATTTTAATTACGCCAGGGATTGCCTTTTCTATAGTAAATTATTCAAAAAATCATTTTTTACTGTCTCAAATTTTAATTACGCCAGGGATTGCCTTTTCTATAGTAAATTATTCAAAAATTCATTTTTTACTGTCTCAAATTTTAATTACGCCAGGGATTGACTTTTCTATAGTAAATTATTCAAAAATTCATTTTTTACTGTCTCAAATTTTAATTACGCCAGGGATTGCCTTTTCTATAGTAAATTATTCAAAAAATAATTTTTTCTGTCACAAATTTTAATTACGCCAGGGATTGCCTTTTCTATAGTAAATTTTGCAAAAAATAATTTTTTACTGTCGCAATTTTTAATTACGCCAGGGATTGCCTTTTCTATAGTAAATTATTCAAAAATTAATTTTTTTTTGTCGCAAATTTTAATTACGCCAGGGATTGCCTTTTCTATAGTAAATTATTCAAAAAATAATTTTTTACTGTCTCAAATTTTAATTACGCCAGGGATTGCCTTTTCTATAGTAAATTATTCAAAAATTCATTTTTTACTGTCGCAAATTTTAATTACGCCAGGGATTGCCTTTTCTATAGTAAATTATTCAAAAATTCATTTTTTACTGTCTCAAATTTTAATTACGCCAGGGATTGCCTTTTCTATAGTAAATTATTCAAAAATTCATTTTTTACTGTCTCAAATTTTAATTACGCCAGGGATTGCCTTTTCTATAGTTAATTATTCAAAAAATAATTTTTTACTGTCGCAAATTTTAATTACGCAAGGGATGGCCTTTTCTATAGTAAATTTTGCAAAAAATAATTTTTTACTGTCGCAAATTTTAATTACGCCAGGGATTGCCTTTTCTATAGTAAATTATTCAAAAAATAATTTTTTACTGTCGCAAATTTTAATTACGCCAGGGATTGCCTTTTCTATAGTAAATTATTCAAAAAATAATTTTTTACTGTCGCAAATTTTAATTACGCCAGGGATTGCCTTTTCTATAGTAAATTTTGCAAAAAATAATTTTTTACTGTTGCAAATTTTAAATACGCCAGGGATTGCCTTTTGTATAGTAAATTATTCAAAAAATATTTTTTTCTGTCACAAATTTTAATTACGCCAGGGATTGCCTTTTCTATAGTAAATTTTGCAAAAAATAATTGTTTAGTGTCGCAAATTTTAATTACGCCAGGGATTGACTTTTCTATAGTAAATTATTCAAAAAATAATTTTTTTCTGTCGCAAATTTTAATTACGCCAGGGATTGCCTTTTCTATAGTAAATTATTCAAAAAATAATTTTTTACTGTCGCAAATTTTAATTACGCCAGGGATTGCCTTTTCTATAGTAAATTATTCAAAAAATAATTTTTTACTGTCTCAAATTTTAATTACGCCAGGGATTGCCTTTTCTATAGTAAATTATTCAAAAAATAATTTTTTACTGTCGCAAATTATAATTACGCCAGGGATTGCCTTTTCTATAGTAAATTATTCAAAAAATAATTTTTTACTGTCGCAAATTATAATTACGCCAGGGATTGCCTTTTCTATAGTAAATTATTCAAAAATTCATTTTTTACTGTCTCAAATTTTAATTACGCCAGGGATTGCCTTTTCTATAGTAAATTATTCAAAAAATAATTTTTTCGGTCACAAATTTTAATTACGCCAGGGATTGCCTTTTATATAGTAAATTATTCAAAAATTAATTTTTTTCTGTCGCAAATTTTAATTACGCCAGGTATTGCCTTTTCTATAGTAAATTATTCAAAAATTCATTTTTTACTGTCTCAAATTTTAATTATGCCAGGGATTGCCTTTTCTATAGTAAATTATTCAAAAACTAATTGTTTAGTGTCGCAAATTTTAATTACGCCAGGGATTGCCTTTTCTATAGTAAATTATTCAAAAAATAATTTTTTACTGTCTCAAATTTTAAATACGCCAGGGATTGCCTTTTCTATAGTAAATTTTGCCAAAAAAAATTTTTTACTGTCGCAATTTTAATTACGCCAGGGATTGCCTTTTCTATAGTAAATTATTCAAAAAATAATTTTTTACTGTCGCAAATTTTAACTACGCCAGGGATTCCCTTTTCTATAGTAAATTATTCAAAAATTCATTTTTTACTGTATCAAATTTTAATTACGCCAGGGATTGCCTTTTCTATAGTAAATTATTCAAAAACTAATTGTTTAGTGTCGCAAATTTTAATTACGCCAGGGATTGCCTTTTCTATAGTGAATTATTCAAAAAATTATTTTATACTGTCGCAAATTATAATTACGCCAGGGATTGCCTTTTCTATAGTAAATTATTCAAAAAATAATTTTTTACTGTTGCAAATTTTAAATACGCCAGGGATTGCCTTTTGTATAGTAAATTATTCAAAAATTAATTTTTTTCTGTCACAAATTTTAAATAGGCCAGGGATTGCCTTTTCTATAGTAAATTATTCAAAAAATAATTTTTTACTGTCGCAAATTTTAATTACGCCAGGGATTGCCTTTTCAATAGTAAATTTTGCAAAAAATAATTGTTTAGTGTCGCAAATTTTAATTACGCCAGGGATTGCCTTTTCTATAGTAAATTATTCAAAAAATAATTTTTTCTGTCACAAATTTTAAATACGCCAGGGATTGCCTTTCCTATAGTAAATTTTGCCAAAAATAATTTTTTACTGTCGCAAATTTTAATTACGCCAGGGATTGCCTTTTCTATAGTAAATTATTCAAAAAATAATTTTTTACTGTCGCAAATTTTAATTACGCCAGGGATTGCCTTTTCTATAGTAAATTATTCAAAAATTCATTTTTTACTGTCGCAAATTTTAATTACGCCAGGGATTGCCTTTTCTATAGTAAATTATTCAAAAACTAATTGTTTAGTGTCGCAAATTTTAATTACGCCAGGGATTGCCTTTTCTATAGTAAATTATTCAAAAAATAATTTTATACTGTCGCAAATTATAATTACGCCATGGATTGCCTTTTCTATAGTAAATTATTCAAAAAATAATTTTTTACTGTCGCAATTTTAATTACGCCAGGGATTGCCTTTTCTATAGTAAATTATTCAAAAAATAATTTTTTACTGTCGCAAATTTTAATTACGCCAGGGATTGCCTTTTCTATAGTAAATTATTCAAAAATTCATTTTTTACTGTCTCAAATTTTAATTACGCCAGGGATTGCCTTTTCTATAGTAAATTATTCAAAAACTAATTGTTTAGTGTCGCAAATTTTAATTACGCCAGGGATTGCCTTTTCTATAGTGAATTATTCAAAAAATAATTTTATACTGTCGCAAATTATAATTACGCCAGGGATTGCCTTTTCTATAGTAAATTGTTCAAAAAATAATTTTTTACTGTTGCAAATTTTAAATACGCCAGGGATTGCCTTTTGTATAGTAAATTATTCAAAAATTAATTTTTTTCTGTCACAAATTTTAAATAGGCCAGGGATTGCCTTTTCTATAGTAAATTATTCAAAAAATAATTTTTTACTGTCGCAAATTTTAATTACGCCAGGGATTGCCTTTTCAATAGTAAATTTTGCAAAAAATAATTGTTTAGTGTCGCAAATTTTAATTACGCCAGGGATTGCCTTTTCTATAGTAAATTATTCAAAAAATAATTTTTTCTGTCACAAATTTTAAATACGCCAGGGATTGCCTTTTCTATAGTAAATTTTGCCAAAAATAATTTTTTACTGTCGCAAATTTTAATTACGCCAGGGATTGCCTTTTCTATAGTAAATTATTCAAAAAATAATTTTTTACTGTCGCAAATTTTAATTACGCCAGGGATTGCCTTTTCTATAGTAAATTATTCAAAAATTCATTTTTTACTGTCGCAAATTTTAATTACGCCAGGGATTGCCTTTTCTATAGTAAATTATTCAAAAATTCATTTTTTACTGTCTCAAATTTTAATTACGCCAGGGATTGCCTTTTCTATAGTAAATTATTCAAAAATTCATTTTTTACTGTCTCAAATTTTAATTACGCCAGGGATTGCCTTTTCTATAGTAAATTATTCAAAAAATAATTTTTTCTGTCACAAATTTTAATTACGCCAGGGATTGCCTTTTCTATAGTAAATTTTGCAAAAAATAATTTTTTACTGTCGCAATTTTTAATTACGCCAGGGATTGCCTTTTCTATAGTAAATTATTCAAAAATTAATTTTTTTTTGTCGCAAATTTTAATTACGCCAGGGATTGCCTTTTCTATAGTAAATTATTCAAAAAATAATTTTTTACTGTCTCAAATTTTAATTACGCCAGGGATTGCCTTTTCTATAGTAAATTATTCAAAAATTCATTTTTTACTGTCGCAAATTTTAATTACGCCAGGGATTGCCTTTTCTATAGTAAATTATTCAAAAATTCATTTTTTACTGTCTCAAATTTTAATTACGCCAGGGATTGCCTTTTCTATAGTAAATTATTCAAAAATTCATTTTTTACTGTCTCAAATTTTAATTACGCCAGGGATTGCCTTTTCTATAGTTAATTATTCAAAAAATAATTTTTTACTGTCGCAAATTTTAATTACGCAAGGGATGGCCTTTTCTATAGTAAATTTTGCAAAAAATAATTTTTTACTGTCGCAAATTTTAATTACGCCAGGGATTGCCTTTTCTATAGTAAATTATTCAAAAAATAATTTTTTACTGTCGCAAATTTTAATTACGCCAGGGATTGCCTTTTCTATAGTAAATTATTCAAAAAATAATTTTTTACTGTCGCAAATTTTAATTACGCCAGGGATTGCCTTTTCTATAGTAAATTTTGCAAAAAATAATTTTTTACTGTTGCAAATTTTAAATACGCCAGGGATTGCCTTTTGTATAGTAAATTATTCAAAAAATATTTTTTTCTGTCACAAATTTTAATTACGCCAGGGATTGCCTTTTCTATAGTAAATTTTGCAAAAAATAATTGTTTAGTGTCGCAAATTTTAATTACGCCAGGGATTGACTTTTCTATAGTAAATTATTCAAAAAATAATTTTTTTCTGTCGCAAATTTTAATTACGCCAGGGATTGCCTTTTCTATAGTAAATTATTCAAAAAATAATTTTTTACTGTCGCAAATTTTAATTACGCCAGGGATTGCCTTTTCTATAGTAAATTATTCAAAAAATAATTTTTTACTGTCTCAAATTTTAATTACGCCAGGGATTGCCTTTTCTATAGTAAATTATTCAAAAAATAATTTTTTACTGTCGCAAATTATAATTACGCCAGGGATTGCCTTTTCTATAGTAAATTATTCAAAAAATAATTTTTTACTGTCGCAAATTATAATTACGCCAGGGATTGCCTTTTCTATAGTAAATTATTCAAAAATTCATTTTTTACTGTCTCAAATTTTAATTACGCCAGGGATTGCCTTTTCTATAGTAAATTATTCAAAAAATAATTTTTTCGGTCACAAATTTTAATTACGCCAGGGATTGCCTTTTATATAGTAAATTATTCAAAAATTAATTTTTTTCTGTCGCAAATTTTAATTACGCCAGGTATTGCCTTTTCTATAGTAAATTATTCAAAAATTCATTTTTTACTGTCTCAAATTTTAATTATGCCAGGGATTGCCTTTTCTATAGTAAATTATTCAAAAACTAATTGTTTAGTGTCGCAAATTTTAATTACGCCAGGGATTGCCTTTTCTATAGTAAATTATTCAAAAAATAATTTTTTACTGTCTCAAATTTTAAATACGCCAGGGATTGCCTTTTCTATAGTAAATTTTGCCAAAAAAAATTTTTTACTGTCGCAATTTTAATTACGCCAGGGATTGCCTTTTCTATAGTAAATTATTCAAAAAATAATTTTTTACTGTCGCAAATTTTAACTACGCCAGGGATTCCCTTTTCTATAGTAAATTATTCAAAAATTCATTTTTTACTGTATCAAATTTTAATTACGCCAGGGATTGCCTTTTCTATAGTAAATTATTCAAAAACTAATTGTTTAGTGTCGCAAATTTTAATTACGCCAGGGATTGCCTTTTCTATAGTGAATTATTCAAAAAATTATTTTATACTGTCGCAAATTATAATTACGCCAGGGATTGCCTTTTCTATAGTAAATTATTCAAAAAATAATTTTTTACTGTTGCAAATTTTAAATACGCCAGGGATTGCCTTTTGTATAGTAAATTATTCAAAAATTAATTTTTTTCTGTCACAAATTTTAAATAGGCCAGGGATTGCCTTTTCTATAGTAAATTATTCAAAAAATAATTTTTTACTGTCGCAAATTTTAATTACGCCAGGGATTGCCTTTTCAATAGTAAATTTTGCAAAAAATAATTGTTTAGTGTCGCAAATTTTAATTACGCCAGGGATTGCCTTTTCTATAGTAAATTATTCAAAAAATAATTTTTTCTGTCACAAATTTTAAATACGCCAGGGATTGCCTTTCCTATAGTAAATTTTGCCAAAAATAATTTTTTACTGTCGCAAATTTTAATTACGCCAGGGATTGCCTTTTCTATAGTAAATTATTCAAAAAATAATTTTTTACTGTCGCAAATTTTAATTACGCCAGGGATTGCCTTTTCTATAGTAAATTATTCAAAAATTCATTTTTTACTGTCGCAAATTTTAATTACGCCAGGGATTGCCTTTTCTATAGTAAATTATTCAAAAACTAATTGTTTAGTGTCGCAAATTTTAATTACGCCAGGGATTGCCTTTTCTATAGTAAATTATTCAAAAAATAATTTTATACTGTCGCAAATTATAATTACGCCATGGATTGCCTTTTCTATAGTAAATTATTCAAAAAATAATTTTTTACTGTCGCAATTTTAATTACGCCAGGGATTGCCTTTTCTATAGTAAATTATTCAAAAAATAATTTTTTACTGTCGCAAATTTTAATTACGCCAGGGATTGCCTTTTCTATAGTAAATTATTCAAAAATTCATTTTTTACTGTCTCAAATTTTAATTACGCCAGGGATTGCCTTTTCTATAGTAAATTATTCAAAAACTAATTGTTTAGTGTCGCAAATTTTAATTACGCCAGGGATTGCCTTTTCTATAGTGAATTATTCAAAAAATAATTTTATACTGTCGCAAATTATAATTACGCCAGGGATTGCCTTTTCTATAGTAAATTGTTCAAAAAATAATTTTTTACTGTTGCAAATTTTAAATACGCCAGGGATTGCCTTTTGTATAGTAAATTATTCAAAAATTAATTTTTTTCTGTCACAAATTTTAAATAGGCCAGGGATTGCCTTTTCTATAGTAAATTATTCAAAAAATAATTTTTTACTGTCGCAAATTTTAATTACGCCAGGGATTGCCTTTTCAATAGTAAATTTTGCAAAAAATAATTGTTTAGTGTCGCAAATTTTAATTACGCCAGGGATTGCCTTTTCTATAGTAAATTATTCAAAAAATAATTTTTTCTGTCACAAATTTTAATTACGCCAGGGATTGCCTTTTTTATATTAAATTATTCAAAAAATAATTTTTTACTGTCGCAAATTTTAATTATGCCAGGGATTGCCTTTTCTATAGTAAATTTTGCAAAACTAATTTTTTACTGTCGCAAATTTTAATTACGCCAGGGATTGCCTTTTCTATAGTAAATGTTGCAAAAAATAATTTTATACTGTCGCAAATTTTAATTACGCCATGGATTGCCTTTTCTATAGTAAATTATTCAAAAAATAATTTTTTCTGTCACAAATTTTAATTACGCCAGGGATTGCCTTTTCTATAGTAAATTATTCAAAAAATCATTTTTTACTGTCTCAAATTTTAATTACGCCAGGGATTGCCTTTTCTATAGTAAATTATTCAAAAATTCATTTTTTACTGTCTCAAATTTTAATTACGCCAGGGATTGCCTTTTCTATAGTAAATTATTCAAAAAATAATTTTTTCTGTCACAAATTTTAATTACGCCAGGGATTGCCTTTTCTATAGTAAATTTTGCAAAAAATAATTTTTTACTGTCGCAAATTTTAATTACGCCAGGGATTGCCTTTTCTATAGTAAATTATTCAAAAATTAATTTTTTTTTGTCGCAAATTTTAATTACGCCAGGGATTGCCTTTTCTATAGTAAATTATTCAAAAAAATAATTTTTTACTGTCTCAAATTTTAATTACGCCAGGGATTGCCTTTTCTATAGTAAATTATTCAAAAATTCATTTTTTACTGTCGCAAATTTTAATTACGCCAGGGATTGCCTTTTCTATAGTAAATTATTCAAAAATTCATTTTTTACTGTCTCAAATTTTAATTACGCCAGGGATTGCCTTTTCTATAGTAAATTATTCAAAAATTCATTTTTTACTGTCTCAAATTTTAATTACGCCAGGAATTGCCTTTTCTATAGTAAATTATTCAAAAAATAATTTTTTACTGTCGCAAATTTTAATTACGCAAGGGATTGCCTTTTCTATAGTAAATTTTGCAAAAAATAATTTTTTACTGTCGCAAATTTTAATTACGCCAGGGATTGCCTTTTCTATAGTAAATTATTCAAAAAATAATTTTTTACTGTCGCAAATTTTAATTACGCCAGGGATTGCCTTTTCTATAGTAAATTATTCAAAAAATAATTTTTTACTGTCGCAAATTTTAATTACGCCAGGGATTGCCTTTTCTATAGTAAATTTTGCAAAAAATAATTTTTTACTGTTGCAAATTTTAAATACGCCAGGGATTGCCTTTTGTATAGTAAATTATTCAAAAAATATTTTTTTCTGTCACAAATTTTAATTACGCCAGGGATTGCCTTTTCTATAGTAAATTATTCAAAAAATAATTTTTTCTTTCACAAATTTTAATTAGGCCAGGGATTGCCTTTTCTATAGTAAATTTTGCAAAAAATAATTTTTTACTGTCGCAAATTTTAATTACGCCAGGGATTGCCTTTTCTATAGTAAATTATTCAAAAAATAATTTTTTACTGTCGCAAATTATAATTACGCCAGGGATTGCCTTTTCTATAGTAAATTATTCAAAAATTCATTTTTTACTGTCTCAAATTTTAATTAAGCCAGGGATTGCCTTTTCTATAGTAAATTATTCAAAAAATAATTTTTTCTGTCACAAATTTTAATTACGCCAGGGATTGCCTTTTCTATAGTAAATTATTATAAAAATAATTTTATACTGTCGCAAATTTTAATTACGCCAGGGATTGCCTTTTCTATAGTAAATTATTCAAAAAATAATTTTTTACTGTCGCAAATTTTAATTACGCCAGGGATTGCCTTTTCTATAGTAAATTTTGCAAAAAATAATTGTTTAGTGTCTCAAATTTTAATTACGCCAGGGATTGCCTTTTCTATAGTAAATTATTCAAAAAATAATTTTATACTGTCACAAATTTTAATTACGGCAGGGATTGCCTTTTCTATAGTAAATTATTCAAAAATTCATTTTTTACTGTCTCAAATTTTAATTACGCCAGGGATTGCCTTTTCTATAGTAAATTTTGCAAAAAATAATTGTTTAGTGTCGCAAATTTTAATTACGCCAGGGATTGCCTTTTCTATAGTAAATTATTCAAAAATTAATTTTTTTCTGTCGCAAATTTTAATTACGCCAGGGATTGCCTTTTCTATAGTAAATTATTCAAAAATAAATTTTTTTCTGTCGCAAATTTTAATTACGCCAGGGATTGCCTTTTCTGTAGTAAATTATTCAAAAAATAATTTTTTACTGTCTCAAATTTTAATTACGCCAGGGATTGCCTTTTCTATAGTAAATTATTCAAAAAATAATTTTTTACTGTCGCAAATTTTAATTACGCCAGGGATTGCCTTTTCTATAGTAAATTTTGCAAAAAATAATTTTTTACTGTTGCAAATTTTAAATACGCCAGGGATTGCCTTTTGTATAGTAAATTATTCAAAAAATATTTTTTTCTGTCACAAATTTTAATTACGCCAGGGATTGCCTTTTCTATAGTAAATTATTCAAAAAATAATTTTTTCTTTCACAAATTTTAATTACGCCAGGGATTGCCTTTTCTATAGTAAATTTTGCAAAAAATAATTTTTTACTGTCGCAAATTTTAATTACGCCAGGGATTGCCTTTTCTATAGTAAATTATTCAAAAAATAATTTTTTACTGTCGCAAATTATAATTACGCCAGGGATTGCCTTTTCTATAGTAAATTATTCAAAAATTCATTTTTTACTGTCTCAAATTTTAACTACGCCAGGGATTGCCTTTTCTATAGTAAATTATTCAAAAAATAATTTTTTCTGTCACAAATTTTAATTACGCCAGGGATTGCCTTTTCTATAGTAAATTATTATAAAAATAATTTTATACTGTCGCAAATTTTAATTACGCCAGGGATTGCCTTTTCTATAGTAAAATATTCAAAAAATAATTTTTTACTGTCGCAAATTTTAATTACGCCAGGGATTGCCTTTTCTATAGTAAATTTTGCAAAAAATAATTGTTCAGTGTCTCAAATTTTAATTACGCCAGGGATTGCCTTTTCTATAGTAAATTATTCAAAAAATAATTTTATACTGTCACAAATTTTAATTACGGCAGGGATTGCCTTTTCTATAGTAAATTATTCAAAAATTCATTTTTTACTGTCTCAAATTTTAATTACGCCAGGGATTGCCTTTTCTATAGTAAATTTTGCAAAAAATAATTGTTTAGTGTCGCAAATTTTAATTACGCCAGGGATTGCCTTTTCTATAGTAAATTTTTCAAAAATTAATTTTATACTGTCGCAAATTTTAAATACGCCAGGGATTGCCTTTTCTATAGTAAATTTTGCAAAAAATAATTGTTTAGTGTCGCAAATTTTAATTACGCCAGGGATTGCCTTTTCTATAGTAAATTATTCAAAAAATAATTTTTTCTGTCACAAATTTTAATTACGCCAGGGATTGCCTTTTCTATAGTAAATTTTGCAAAAAATAATTTTTTACTGTCGCAAATTTTAAGTACACCAGGGAGTGCCTTTTCTATAGTAAATTATTCAAAAAATAATTTTTTACTGTCGCAAATTATAATTACGCCAGGGATTGCCTTTTCTATAGTAAATTATTCAAAAATTCATTTTTTACTGTCTCAAATTTTAATTACGCCAGGGATTGCCTTTTCTATAGTAAATTATTCAAAAAATAATTTTTTCTGTCACAAATTTTAATTACGCCAGGGATTGCCTTTTCTATAGTAAATTATTCAAAAATTAATTTTTTTCTGTCGCAAATTTTAATTACGCCAGGGATTGCCTTTTCTATAGTAAATTATTCAAAAATTCATTTTTTACTGTCTCAAATTTTAATTACGCCAGGGATTGCCTTTTCTATAGTAAATTATTCAAAAATTCATTTTTTACTGTCTCAAATTTTAATTACGCCAGGGATTGCCTTTTCTATAGTAAATTTTGCAAAAAATAATTGTTTAGTGTCGCAAATTTTAATTACGCCAGGGATTGCCTTTTCTATAGTAAATTATTCAAAAATTCATTTTTTACTGTCTCAAATTTTAATTACGCCAGGGATTGCCTTTTCTATAGTAAATTTTGCAAAAAATAATTGTTTAGTGTCGAAAATTCTAATTACGCCAGGGATTACCTTTTCTATAGTAAATTATTCAAAAAATAATTTTTTACTGTCGCAAATTTTAATTACACCAGGGATTGCCTTTTCTATAGTAAATTATTCAAAAAATAATTTTTTACTGTCGCAAGTTTTAATTACGCCAGGGATTGCTTTTCTATAGTAAATTTTGCAAAAATTAATTTTTTACTGTCGCAAATTTTAAATACGCCAGGGATTGCCTTTTCTATAGTAAATGATTCAAAAATTCATTTTTTACTGTCGCAAATTATAATTACGCCAGGGATTGCCTTTTCTATAGTAAATTATTCAAAAAATAATTTTTTACTGTCGCAAGTTTTAATTACGCAAGGGATTGCCTTTTCTATAGTAAATTATTCAAAAATTCCTTTTTTACTGTCTCAAATTTTAATTACTCCAGGGATTGCCTTTTCTATAGTAAATTTTGCAAAAAATAATTTTTTACTGTCGCAAATTTTAATTACGCCAGGGATTGCCTTTTCTATAGTAAATTTTGCAAAAAATAATTTTTTACTGTCGCAAATTTTAATTACGCCAGGGATTGCCTTTTCTATAGTAAATTATTCAAAAAATAATTTTTTGCTGTCGCAAATTTTAATTACGCCAGGGATTGCCTTTTCTATAGTAAATTTTTCAAAAAATAATTTTTTACTGTCGCAAATTTTAAATACGCCAGGGGTTGCCTTTTCTATAGTAAATTTTGCAAAAAATAATTGTTTAGTGTCGCAAATTTTAATTACGCCAGGGATTGCCTTTTCTATAGTAAATTATTCAAAAAATAATTTTTTCTGTCACAAATTTTAATTACGCCAGGGATTGCCTTTTCTATAGTAAATTTTGCAAAAAATAATTTTTTACTGTCGCAAATTTTAAGTACACCAGGGAGTGCCTTTTCTATAGTAAATTATTCAAAAAATTATTTTTTACTGTCGCAAATTATAATTACGCCAGGGATTGCCTTTTCTATAGTAAATTATTCAAAAATTCATTTTTTACTGTCTCAAATTTTAATTACGCCAGGGATTGCCTTTTCTATAGTAAATTATTCAAAAAATAATTTTTTCTGTCACAAATTTTAATTACGCCAGGGATTGCCTTTTCTATAGTAAATTATTCAAAAATTAATTTTTTTCTGTCGCAAATTTTAATTACGCCAGGGATTGCCTTTTCTATAGTAAATTATTCAAAAATTCATTTTTTACTGTCTCAAATTTTAATTACGCCAGGGATTGCCTTTTCTATAGTAAATTATTCAAAAATTCATTTTTTACTGTCTCAAATTTTAATTACGCCAGGGATTGCCTTTTCTATAGTAAATTTTGCAAAAAATAATTGTTTAGTGTCGCAAATTTTAATTACGCCAGGGATTGCCTTTTCTATAGTAAATTATTCAAAAATTCATTTTTTACTGTCTCAAATTTTAATTACGCCAGGGATTGCCTTTTCTATAGTAAATTTTGCAAAAAATAATTGTTTAGTGTCGAAAATTCTAATTACGCCAGGGATTACCTTTTCTATAGTAAATTATTCAAAAAATAATTTTTTACTGTCGCAAATTTTAATTACACCAGGGATTGCCTTTTCTATAGTAAATTATTCAAAAAATAATTTTTTACTGTCGCAAGTTTTAATTACGCCAGGGATTGCTTTTCTATAGTAAATTTTGCAAAAATTAATTTTTTACTGTCGCAAATTTTAAATACGCCAGGGATTGCCTTTTCTATAGTAAATTATTCAAAAATTCATTTTTTACTGTCGCAAATTATAATTACGCCAGGGATTGCCTTTTCTATAGTAAATTATTCAAAAAATAATTTTTTACTGTCGCAAGTTTTAATTACGCAAGGGATTGCCTTTTCTATAGTAAATTATTCAAAAATTCCTTTTTTACTGTCTCAAATTTTAATTACTCCAGGGATTGCCTTTTCTATAGTAAATTTTGCAAAAAATAATTTTTTACTGTCGCAAATTTTAATTACGCCAGGGATTGCCTTTTCTATAGTAAATTTTGCAAAAAAATAATTTTTTACTGTCGCAAATTTTAATTACGCCAGGGATTGCCTTTTCTATAGTAAATTATTCAAAAAATAATTTTTTACTGTCGCAAATTTTAATTACGCCAGGGATTGCCTTTTCTATAGTAAATTATTCAAAAAATAATTTTTTACTGTCGCAAATTTTAATTACGCCAGGGATTGCCTTTTCTATAGTAAATTTTGCAAAAAATAATTTTTTACTGTTGCAAATTTTAATTACGCCAGGGATTGCCTTTTCTATAGTAAATTATTCAAAAATTCATTTTTTACTGTCTCAAATTTTAATTACGCCAGGGATTGCCTTTTCTATAGTAAATTATTCAAAAATTCATTTTTTACTGTCGGAAATTTTAATTACGCCAGGGATTGCCTTTTCTATAGTAAATTTTGCAAAAAATAATTTTTTACTGTCGCAAGTTTTAATTACGCCAGGGATTGCCTTTTCTATAGTAAATTATTCAAAAAATAATTGTTTACTGTCGCAAATTATAATTACGCCAGGGATTGCCTTTTCTATAGTAAATTTTGCAAAAAATAATTTTTTACTGTTGCAAATTTTAATTACGCCAGGGATTGCCTTTTCTATAGTAAATTATTCAAAAATTCATTTTTTACTGTCTCAAATTTTAATTACGCCAGGGATTGCCTTTTCTATAGTAAATTATTCAAAAATTCATTTTTTACTGTCGCAAATTTTAATTACGCCAGGGTTTGCCTTTTCTATAGTAAATTATTCAAAAATTCATTTTTTACTGTCGCAAGTTTTAATTACGCCAGGGATTGCTTTTCTATAGTAAATTTTGCAAAAATTAATTTTTTACTGTCGCAAATTTTAAATACGCCAGGGATTGCCTTTTCTATAGTAAATTATTCAAAAATTCATTTTTTACTGTCTCAAATTTTAATTACGCCAGGGATTGCCTTTTCTATAGTAAATTTTGCAAAAAATAATTGTTTAGTGTCGAAAATTCTAATTACGCCAGGGATTACCTTTTCTATAGTAAATTATTCAAAAAATAATTTTTTACTGTCGCAAATTTTAATTACACCAGGGATTGCCTTTTCTATAGTAAATTATTCAAAAAATAATTTTTTACTGTCGCAAGTTTTAATTACGCCAGGGATTGCTTTTCTATAGTAAATTTTGCAAAAATTAATTTTTTACTGTCGCAAATTTTAAATACGCCAGGGATTGCCTTTTCTATAGTAAATTATTCAAAAATTCATTTTTTACTGTCGCAAATTATAATTACGCCAGGGATTGCCTTTTCTATAGTAAATTATTCAAAAAATATTTTTTTACTGTCGCAAGTTTTAATTACGCAAGGGATTGCCTTTTCTATAGTAAATTATTCAAAAATTCCTTTTTTACTGTCTCAAATTTTAATTACTCCAGGGATTGCCTTTTCTATAGTAAATTTTGCAAAAAATAATTTTTTACTGTCGCAAATTTTAATTACGCCAGGGATTGCCTTTTCTATAGTAAATTATTCAAAAATTCATTTTATACTGTCGCAAATTTTAATTACGCCAGGGTTTGCCTTTTCTATAGTAAATTATTCAAAAATTCATTTTTTACTGTCTCAAATTTTAATTACGCCAGGGATTGCCTTTTCTATAGTAAATTATTCAAAAATTCATTTTTTACTGTCTCAAATTTTAATTACGCCAGGGATTGCCTTTTCTATAGTAAATTATTCAAAAATTCATTTTTTACTGTCTCAAATTTTAATTACGCCAGGGATTGCCTTTTCTATAGTAAATTATTCAAAAAATAATTTTTTACTGTCGCAAATTTTAATTACGCCAGGGATTGCCTTTTCTATAGTAAATTTTGCAAAAAATAATTTTTTACTGTCGCAAATTTTAATTACGCCAGGGATTGCCTTTTCTATAGTAAATTATTCAAAAAATAATTTTTTACTGTCGCAAATTTTAATTACGCCAGGGATTGCCTTTTCTATAGTAAAATATTCAAAAAATAATTTTTTACTGTCGCAAATTATAATTACGCCAGGGATTGCCTTTTCTATAGTAAATTTTGCAAAAAATAATTTTTTACTGTTGCAAATTTTAAATACACCAGGGATTGCCTTTTGTATAGTAAATTATTCAAAAAATAATTTTTTCTGTCACAAATTTTAATTACGCCAGGGATTGCCTTTTCTATAGTAAATTATTCAAAAAATAATTTTTTCTGTCACAAATTTTAATTACGCCAGGGATTGCCTTTTCTATAGTAAATTATTCAAAAATTCATTTTTTACTGTCTCAAATTTTAATTACGCCAGGGATTGCCTTTTCTATAGTAAATTATTCAAAAATTCATTTTTTACTGTCGGAAATTTTAATTACGCCAGGGATTGCCTTTTCTATAGTAAATTTTGCAAAAAATAATTTTTTACTGTCGCAAGTTTTAATTACGCCAGGGATTGCCTTTTCTATAGTAAATTATTCAAAAAATAATTGTTTACTGTCGCAAATTATAATTACGCCAGGGATTGCCTTTTCTATAGTAAATTTTGCAAAAAATAATTTTTTACTGTTGCAAATTTTAATTACGCCAGGGATTGCCTTTTCTATAGTAAATTATTCAAAAATTCATTTTTTACTGTCTCAAATTTTAATTACGCCAGGGATTGCCTTTTCTATAGTAAATTATTCAAAAATTCATTTTTTACTGTCGCAAATTTTAATTACGCCAGGGTTTGCCTTTTCTATAGTAAATTATTCAAAAATTCATTTTTTACTGTCGCAAGTTTTAATTACGCCAGGGATTGCTTTTCTATAGTAAATTTTGCAAAAATTAATTTTTTACTGTCGCAAATTTTAAATACGCCAGGGATTGCCTTTTCTATAGTAAATTATTCAAAAATTTATTTTTTACTGTCTCAAATTTTAATTACGCCAGGATTGCCTTTTCTATAGTAAATTTTGCAAAAAATAATTGTTTAGTGTCGAAAATTCTAATTACGCCAGGGATTACCTTTTCTATAGTAAATTATTCAAAAAATAATTTTTTACTGTCGCAAATTTTAATTACACCAGGGATTGCCTTTTCTATAGTAAATTATTCAAAAAATAATTTTTTACTGTCGCAAGTTTTAATTACGCCAGAGATTGCTTTTCTATAGTAAATTTTGCAAAAATTAATTTTTTACTGTCGCAAATTTTAAATACGCCAGGGATTGCCTTTTCTATAGTAAATTATTCAAAAATTCATTTTTTACTGTCGCAAATTATAATTACGCCAGGGATTGCCTTTTCTATAGTAAATTATTCAAAAAATAATTTTTTACTGTCGCAAGTTTTAATTACGCAAGGGATTGCCTTTTCTATAGTAAAATTATTCAAAAATTCCTTTTTTACTGTCTCAAATTTTAATTACTCCAGGGATTGCCTTTTCTATAGTAAATTTTGCAAAAAATAATTTTTTACTGTCGCAAATTTTAATTACGCCAGGGATTGCCTTTTCTATAGTAAATTATTCAAAAAATAATTTTTTACTGTCGCAAGTTTTAATTACGCAAGGGATTGCCTTTTCTATAGTAAATTATTCAAAAAATAATTTTTTACTGTCGCAAATTTTAATTACGCCAGGGATTGCCTTTTCTATAGTAAATTTTGCAAAAAATATTTTTTTACTGTCGCAAGTTTTAATTACGCCAGGATTGCCTTTTCTATAGTAAATTATTCAAAAAATAATTGTTTACTGTCGCAAATTATAATTACGCCAGGGATTGCCTTTTCTATAGTAAATTTTGCAAAAAATAATTTTTTACTGTTGCAAATTTTAATTACGCCAGGGATTGCCTTTTCTATAGTAAATTTTGCAAAAATTAATTTTTTACTGTCGCAAATTTTAAATACGCCAGGGATTGCCTTTTCTATAGTAAATTATTCAAAAATTCATTTTTTACTGTCGCAAATTTTAATTACGCCAGGGATTGCCTTTTCTATAGTAAATTTTGCAAAAAATAATTTTTTACTGTCGCAAGTTTTAATTACGCCAGGGATTGCCTTTTCTATAGTAAATTATTCAAAAAATAATTGTTTACTGTCGCAAATTATAATTACGCCAGGGATTGCCTTTTCTATAGTAAATTTTGCAAAAAATAATTTTTTACTGTTGCAAATTTTAATTACGCCAGGGATTGCCTTTTCTATAGTAAATTATTCAAAAATTCATTTTTTACTGTCTCAAATTTTAATTACGCCAGGGATTGCCTTTTCTATAGTAAATTATTCAAAAATTCATTTTTTACTGTCGCAAATTTTAATTACGCCAGGGTTTGCCTTTTCTATAGTAAATTATTCAAAAATTCATTTTTTACTGTCTCAAATTTTAATTACGCCAGGGATTGCCTTTTCTATAGTAAATTATTCAAAAATTCATTTTTTACTGTCTCAAATTTTAATTACGCCAGGGATTGCCTTTTCTATAGTAAATTATTCAAAAAATAATTTTTTACTGTCGCAAATTTTAATTACGCCAGGGATTGCCTTTTCTATAGTAAATTTTGCAAAAAATAATTTTTTACTGTCGCAAATTTTAATTACGCCAGGGATTGCCTTTTCTATAGTAAATTATTCAAAAAATAATTTTTTACTGTCGCAAATTTTAATTACGCCAGGGATTGCCTTTTCTATAGTAAATTTTGCAAAAAATAATTTTTTACTGTCGCAAATTTTAATTACGCCAGGGATTGCCTTTTCTATAGTAAATTATTCAAAAAATAATTTTTTACTGTCGCAAGTTTTAATTACGCAAGGGATTGCCTTTTCTATAGTAAATTATTCAAAAAATAATTTTTTACTGTCGCAAATTTTAATTACGCCAGGGATTGCCTTTTCTATAGTAAATTTTGCAAAAAATAATTTTTTACTGTCGCAAGTTTTAATTACGCCAGGGATTGCCTTTTCTATAGTAAATTATTCAAAAAATAATTGTTTACTGTCGCAAATTATAATTACGCCAGGGATTGCCTTTTCTATAGTAAATTTTGCAAAAAATAATTTTTTACTGTTGCAATTTTAATTACGCCAGGGATTGCCTTTTCTATAGTAAATTATTCAAAAATTCATTTTTTACTGTCTCAAATTTTAATTACGCCAGGGATTGCCTTTTCTATAGTAAATTATTCAAAAATTCATTTTTTACTGTCGCAAATTTTAATTACGCCAGGGTTTGCCTTTTCTATAGTAAATTATTCAAAAATTCATTTTTTACTGTCTCAAATTTTAATTACGCCAGGGATTGCCTTTTCTATAGTAAATTATTCAAAAATTCATTTTTTACTGTCTCAAATTTTAATTACGCCAGGGATTGCCTTTTCTATAGTAAATTATTCAAAAAATAATTTTTTACTGTCGCAAATTTTAATTACGCCAGGGATTGCCTTTTCTATAGTAAATTTTGCAAAAAATAATTTTTTACTGTCGCAAATTTTAATTACGCCAGGGATTGCCTTTTCTATAGTAAATTATTCAAAAAATAATTTTTTACTGTCGCAAATTTTAATTACGCCAGGGATTGCCTTTTCTATAGTAAATTATTCAAAAAATAATTTTTTACTGTCGCAAATTATAATTACGCCAGGGATTCCCTTTTCTATAGTAAATTTTGCAAAAAATAATTTTTTACTGTTGCAAATTTAAAATACGCCAGGGATTGCCTTTTGTATAGTAAATTATTCAAAAAATATTTTTTTCTGTCACAAATTTTAATTACGCCAGGGATTGCCTTTTCTATAGTAAATTATTCAAAAAATAATTTTTTCTGTCACAAATTTTAATTACGCCAGGGATTGCCTTTTCTATAGTAAATTTTGCAAAAAATAATTTTTTACTGTCGCAAATTTTAATTACGCCAGGGATTGCCTTTTCTATAGTAAACTATTCAAAAAATAATTTTTTACTGTCGCAAATTATAATTACGCCAGGGATTGGCTTTTCTATAGTAAATTATTCAAAAATTCATTTTTTACTCTCTCAAATTTTAATTACGCCAGGGATTGCCTTTCTATAGTAAATTATTCAAAAAATAATTTTTTCTGTCACAAATTTTAATTACGCCAGGGATTGCCTTTTCTATAGTAAATTATTCAAAAAATAATTTCATACTGTCGCAAATTTTAATTACGCCAGGGATTGCCTTTTCTATAGTAAATTATTCAAAAAATAATTTTTTACTGTGGCAAATTTTAATTACGCCAGGGATTGCCTTTTCTATAGTAAATTTTGCAAAAAATAATTGTTTAGTGTCTCAAATTTTAATTACGCCAGGGATTGCCTTTTCTATAGTAAATTATTCAAAAAATAATTTTACACTGTCACAAATTTTAATTACGCCAGGGATTGCCTTTTCTATAGTAAATTATTCAAAAAATAATTTTTTCTGTCACAAATTTTAATTACGCCAGGGATTGCCTTTTCTATAGTAAATTTTGCAAAAAATAATTTTTTACTGTCGCAAATTTTAAGTACGCCAGGGATTGCCTTTTCTATAGTAAATTATTCAAAAATTCATTTTTTACTGTCTCAAATTTTAATTACGCCAGGGATTGCCTTTTCTATAGTAAATTTTGCAAAAAATAATTGTTTAGTGTCGCAAATTTTAATTACGCCAGGGATTGCCTTTTCTATAGTAAATTATTCAAAAATTCATTTTTTACTGTCTCAAATTTTAATTACGCCAGGGATTGCCTTTTCTATAGTAAATTATTCAAAAAATAATTTTTTCTGTCACAAATTTTAATTACGCCAGGGATTGCCTTTTCTATAGTAAATTATTCAAAAATTAATTTTTTTCTGTCGCAAATTTTAATTACGCCAGGGATTGCCTTTTCTATAGTAAATTATTCAAAAATTCATTTTTTACTGTCTCAAATTTTAATTACGCCAGGGATTGCCTTTTCTATAGTAAATTATTCAAAAATTCATTTTTTACTGTCTCAAATTTTAATTACGCCAGTGATTGCCTTTTCTATAGTAAATTTTGCAAAAAATAATTGCTTAGTGTCGCAAATTTTAATTATGCCAGGGAATGCCTTTTCTATAGTAAATTATTCAAAAATTCATTTTTTACTGTCTCAAATTTTAATTACGCCAGGGATTGCCTTTTCTATAGTAAATTTTGCAAAAAATAATTGTTTAGTGTCGCAAATTTTAATTACGCCAGGGATTACCTTTTCTATAGTAAATTATTCAAAAAATAATTTTTTACTGTCGCAAATTTTAATTACGCCAGGGATTGCCTTTTCTATAGTAAATTATTCAAAAAATAATTTTTTACTGTCGCAAGTTTTAATTACGCCAGGGATTGCCTTTTCTATAGTAAATTTTGCAAAAATTAATTTTTTACTGTCGCAAATTTTAAATACGCCAGGGATTGCCTTTTCTATAGTAAATTATTCAAAAGTTCATTTTTTACTGTCGCAAAATATAATTACGCCAGGGATTGCCTTTTCTATAGTAAATTATTCAAAAAATAATTTTTTACTGTCGCAAGTTTTAATTACGCCAGGGATTGCCTTTTCTATAGTAAATTATTCAAAAATTCCTTTTTTACTGTCTCAAATTTTAATTACTCCAGGGATTGCCTTTTCTATAGTAAATTTTGCAAAAAATAATTTTTTACTGTCGCAAATTTTAATTACGCCAGGGATTGCCTTTTCTATAGTAAATTATTCAAAAAATAATTTTTTACTGTTGCAAATTTTAATTACGCCAGGGATTGCCTTTTCTATAGTAAATTTTGCAAAAAATAATTTTTTACTGGTGCAAATTTTAATTACGCCAGGGATTGCCTTTTCTATAGTAAATTATTCAAAAAATAATTGTTGACTGTCGCAAATTATAATTACGCCAGGGATTGCCTTTTCTATAGTAAATTTTGCAAAAAATAATTTTAATTACGCCAGGGATTGCCTTTTCTATAGTAAATTATTCAAAAATTCATTTTTTACTGTCTCAAATTTTAATTACGCCAGGGATTGCCTTTTCTATAGTAAATTATTCAAAAATTCATTTTTTACTGTCGCAAATTTTAATTACGCCAGGGATTGCCTTTTCTATAGTAAATTATTCAAAAATTCATTTTTTACTGTCTCAAACTTTAATTACGCCAGGGATTGCCTTTTCTATAGTAAATTATTCAAAAATTCATTTTTTACTGTCTCAAATTTTAATTACGCCAGGGATTGCCTTTTCTATAGTAAATTATTCAAAAAATAATTTTTACTGTCGCAAATTTTAATTACGCCAGGGATTGCCTTTTCTATAGTAAATTTTGCAAAAAATAATTTTTTACTGTCGCAAATTTTAATTACGCCAGGGATTGCCTTTTCTATAGTAAATTATTCAAAAAATAATTTTTTACTGTCGCAAATTTTAATTACGCCAGGGATTGCCTTTTCTATAGTAAATTATTCAAAAAATAATTTTTTACTGTCGCAAATTATAATTACGCCAGGGATTGCCTTTTCTATAGTAAATTTTGCAAAAAATAATTTCTTACTGTTGCAAATTTTAAATACGCCAGGGATTGCCTTTTGTATAGTAAATTATTCAAAAAATAATTTTTTCTGTCACAAATTTTAATTACGCCAGGGATTGCCTTTTCTATAGTAAATTATTCAAAAAATAATTTTTTCTGTCACAAATTTTAATTACGCCAGGGATTGCCTTTTCTATAGTAAATTTTGCAAAAAATAATTTTTTACTGTCGCAAATTTTAATTACGCCAAGGATTGCCTTTTCTATAGTAAATTATTCAAAAAATAATTTTTTACTGTCGCAAATTATAATTACGCCAGGGATTGCCTTTTCTATAGTAAATTATTCAAAAATTCATTTTTTACTGTCTCAAATTTTAATTACGCCAGGGATTGCCTTTTCTATAGTAAATTATTCAAAAAATAATTTTTTCTGTCACAAATTTTAATTACGCCAAGGATTGCCTTTTCTATAGTAAATTATTCAAAAAATAATTTTATACTGTCGCAAATTTTAATTACGCCAGGGATTGCCTGTTCTATAGTAAATTATTCAAAAAATAATTTTTTACTGTCGCAAATTTTAATTACGCCAGGGATTGCCTATTCTATAGTAAATTTTGCAAAAAATAATTGTTTAGTGTCTCAAATTTTAATTACGCCAGGGATTGCCTTTTCTATAGTAAATTATTCAAAAAATAATTTTATACTGTCACAAATTTTAATTACGCCAGGGATTGCCTTTTCTATAGTAAATTATTCAAAAATTCATTTTTTACTGTCTCAAATTTTAATTACGCCACGGATTGCCTTTTCTATAGTAAATTTTGCAAAAAATAATTGTTTAGTGTCGCAAATTTTAATTACGCCAGGGATTGCCTTTTCTATAGTAAATTATTCAAAAATTAATTTTTTTCTATCGCAAATTTTAATTACGCCAGGGATTGCCTTTTCTATAGTAAATTATTCAATAATTAATTTTTTTCTGTCGCAAATTTTAATTACGCCAGGGATTGCCTTTTCTATAGTAAATTATTCAAAAAATAATTTTTTACTGTCTCAAATTTTAATTACGCCAGGGATTGCCTTTTCTATAGTAAATTATTCAAAAAATAATTTTATACTGTCGCAAATTTTAATTACGCCAGGGATTGCCTTTTCTATAGCAAATTTTGCAAAAACTAATTGTTTAGTGTCGCAAATTTTAACTACGCCAGGGATTGCCTTTTCTATAGTAAATTTTTCAAAAATTAATTTTATACTGTCGCAAATTTTAAATATGCCAGGGATTGCCTTTTCTATAGTAAATTTTGCAAAAAATAATTGTTTAGTGTCGCAAATTTTAATTACGCCAGGGATTGCCTTTTCTATAGTAAATTATTCAAAAATTAATTTTTTTCTGTCGCAAATTTTAATTAAGCCAGGGATTGCGTTTTCTATAGTAAATTTTGCAAAAAATAATTGTTTAGTGTCGCAAATTTTAATTACTCCAGGGATTGCCTTTTCTATAGTAAATTATTCAAAAAATAATTTTTTACTGTCGCAAATTTTAATTACGCCAGGGATTGCCTTTTCTATAGTAAATAATTCAAAAAATAATTTTTTACTGTCGCAAGTTTTAATTACGCCAGGGATTGCCTTTTCTATAGTAAATTTTCCAAATATTAATTTTTTACTGTCGCAAATTTTAAATACGCCAGGGATTGCCTTTTCTATAGTAAATTATTCAAAAATTCATTTTTTACTGTCGCAAATTATAATTACGCCAGGGATTGCCTTTTCTATAGTAAATTATTCAAAAAATAATTTTTTTAAAGTCGCAAGTTTTAATTACGCCAGGGATTGCCTTTTCTATAGTAAATTATTCAAAAATTCCTTTTTTACTATCTCAAATTTTAATTACGCCAGGGATTGCCTTTTCTATAGTAAATTTTGCAAAAAATATTTTTTTACTGTCGCAAATTTTAATTACGCCAGGGATTGCCTTTTCTATAGTAAATTATTAAAAAAATAATTTTTTACTGTCGCAAATTTTAATTACGCCAGGGATTGCCTTTTCTATAGTAAATTTTGCAAAAAATAATTTTTTACTGTCGCAAATTTTAATTACGCCAGGGATTGCCTTTTCTATAGTAAATTATTCAAAAAATAATTGTTTACTGTCGCAAATTATAATTACGCCAGGGATTGCCTTTTCTATAGTAAATTTTGCAAAAAATAATTTTTTACTGTTGCAAATTTTAATTACGCCAGGGATTGCCTTTTCTATAGTAAATTATTCAAAAATTAATTTTTTACTGTTTCAAATTTTAATTACGCCAGGGATTGCCTTTTCTATAGTAAATTATTCAAAAAATAATTGTTTAGTGTCGCAAATTTTAATTACGCCAGGCATTGCCTTTTCTATAGTAAATTATTCAAAAAATAATTTTATAATGTCGCAAATTTTAATTACGCCAGGGATTGCCTTTTCTATAGTAAATTTTGCAAAAACTAATTGTTTAGTGTCGCAAATTTTAATTACGCCAGGGATTGCCTTTTCTATAGTAAATTATTCAAAAATTCATTTTGTACTGTCTCAAATTTTATTTACGCCAGGGATTGCCTTTTCTATAGTAAATTATTCAAAAAATAATTTTTTACTGTCGCAAATTTTAAATACGCCAGGGATTGCCTTTTCTATAGTAAATTTTGCAAAAAATAATTTTATACTGTCGCGAATTATAATTACGCCAGTGATTGCCTTTTCTATAGTAAATTATTCAAAAAATAATTTTTTACTGTCGCAAATTATAATTACGCCAGGGATTGCCTTTTCTATAGTAAATTTTGCAAAAAATAATTTTTTTCTGTCGCAAATTTTAATTACGCCAGGGATTGCCTTTTCTATAGTAAATTTTGCAAAAAATAATTGTTTAGTGTCGCAAATTTTAATTACGCCAGGGATTGCCTTTTCTATAGTAAATTATTCAAAAAATAATTTTTTACTGTCGCAAATTTTAATTACGCCAGGGATTGCCTTTTCTATAGTAAATTATTCAAAAAATAATTTTTTACTGTCGCAAGTTTTAATTACGCCAGGGATTGCCTTTTCTATAGTAAATTTGGCAAAAATTAATTTTTTACTGTCGCAAATTTTAAATACGCCAGGGATTGCCTTTTCTATAGTAAATTATTCAAAAATTCATTTTTTACTGTCGCAAATTATAATTACGCCAGGGATTGCCTTTTCTATAGTAAATTATTCAAAAAATAATTTTTTACTGTCGCAAGTTTTAATTACGCAAGGGATTGCCTTTTCTATAGTAAATTATTCAAAAATTCCTTTTTTACTGTCTCAAATTTTAATTACGCCAGGGATTGC
The DNA here is from genome assembly GCA_963930735.1 of Dioctria linearis. Lineage (NCBI taxonomy): Eukaryota > Metazoa > Arthropoda > Insecta > Diptera > Asilidae > Dioctria > Dioctria linearis. Next base: position 41,402 of record CAWVNZ010001432.1, read on the forward strand.
CTTTTCTATAGTAAATTTTGCAAAAAACAATTTTTTACTGTCGCAAATTTTAATTACGCCAAGGATTGCCTTTTCTATAGTAAATTATTCAAAAAATAATTTTTTACTGTCGCAAATTTTAATTACGCCAGGGATTGCCTTTTCTATAGTAAATTTTGCAAAAAATAATTTTTTACTGTCGCAAATTTTAATTACGCCAGGGATTGCCTTTTCTATAGTAAATTATTCAAAAAATAATTGTTTACTGTCGCAAATTATAATTACGCCAGGGATTGCCTTTTCTATAGTAAATTTTGCAAAAAATAATTGTTTACTGTTGCAAATTTTAATTACGCCAGGGATTGCCTTTTCTATAGTAAATTTTGCAAAAAATAATTTTTTTCTGTCGCAAATTTTAATTACGCCAGGGATTGCCTTTTCTATAGTAAATTTTGCAAAAAATAATTGTTTAGTGTCGCAAATTTTAATTACGCCAGGGATTGCCTTTTCTATAGTAAATTATTCAAAAAATAATTTTTTACTGTCGCAAATTTTAATTACGCCAGGGATTGCCTTTTCTATAGTAAATTATTCAAAAAATAATTTTTTACTGTCGCAAGTTTTAATTACGCCAGGGATTGCCTTTTCTATAGTAAATTTGGCAAAAATTAATTTTTTACTGTCGCAAATTTTAAATACGCTAGGGATTGCCTTTTCTACAGTAAATTATTCAAAAATTCATTTTTTACTGTCGCAAATTATAATTACGCCAGGGATTGCCTTTTCTATAGTAAATTATTCAAAAAATAATTTTTTACTGTCTCAAATTTTAATTACGCCAGGGATTGCCTTTTCTATAGTAAATTATTCAAAAATTCATTTTTTACTGTCGCAAATTTTAATTACGCCAGGGATTGCCTTTTCTATAGTAAATTATTCAAAAATTCATTTTGTACTGTCTCAAATTTTAATTACGCCAGGGATTGCCTTTTCTATAGTAAATTATTCAAAAAATAATTTTTTACTGTCGCAAATTTTAAATACGCCAGGGATTGCCTTTTCTATAGTAAATTTTGCAAAAAATAATTTTATACTGTCGCGAATTATAATTACGCCAGGGATTGCCTTTTCTATAGTAAATTATTCAAAAAATAATTTTTTACTGTTGCAAATTATAATTACGCCAGGGATTGCCTTTTCTATAGTAAATTTTGCAAAAAATAATTTTTTTCTGTCGCAAATTTTAATTACGCCAGGGATTGCCTTTTCTATAGTAAATTTTGCAAAAAATAATTGTTTAGCGTCGCAAATTTTAATTACGCCAGGGATTGCCTTTTCTATAGTAAATTATTCAAAAAATAATTTTTTACTGTCGCAAATTTTAATTACGCCAGGGATTGCCTTTTCTATAGTAAATTATTCAAAAAATAATTTTTTACTGTCGCAAGTTTTAATTACGCCAGGGATTGCCTTTTCTATAGTAAATTTGGCAAAAATTAATTTTTTACTGTCGCAAATTTTAAATACGCCAGGGATTGCCTTTTCTATAGTAAATTATTCAAAAATTCATTTTTTACTGTCGCAAATTATAATTACGCCAGGGATTGCCTTTTCTATAGTAAATTATTCAAAAAATAATTTTTTACTGTCGCAAGTTTTAATTACGCCAGGGATTGCCTTTTCTATAGTAAATTATTCCAAAATTCATTTTTTACTGCCTCAAATTTTAATTACGCCAGGGATTGCCTTTTCTATAGTAAATTTTGCAAAAAACAATTTTTTACTGTCGCAAATTTTAATTACGCCAAGGATTGCCTTTTCTATAGTAAATTATTCAAAAAATAATTTTTTACTGTCGCAAATTTTAATTACGCCAGGGATTGCCTTTTCTATAGTAAATTTTGCAAAAAATAATTTTTTACTGTCGCAAATTTTAATTACGCCAGGGATTGCCTTTTCTATAGTAAATTATTCAAAAAATAATTGTTTACTGACGCAAATTATAATTACGCCAGGGATTGCCTTTTCTATAGTAAATTTTGCAAAAAATAATTGTTTACTGTTGCAAATTTTAATTACGCCAGGGATTGCCTTTTCTATAGTAAATTATTCAAAAATTCATTTTTTACTGTCTCAAATTTTAATTACGCCAGGGATTGCCTTTTCTATAGTAAATTATTCAAAAAATAATTTTTTACTGTCGCAAATTTTAAATTCGCCAGGGATTGCCTTTTCTATAGTAAATTTTGCAAAAAATAATTTTATACTGTCGCGAATTATAATTACGCCAGGGATTGCCTTTTCTATAGTAAATTATTCAAAAAATAATTTTTTACTGTCGCAAATTATAATTACGCCAGGGATTGCCTTTTCTATAGTAAATTTTGCAAAAAATAATTTTTTACTGTTGCAAATTTTAAATACGCCAGGGATTGCCTTTTGTATAGTAAATTATTCAAAAATTCATTTTTTACTGTCGCAAATTTTAAATACGCCAGGGATTTCCTTTTCTATAGTAAATTATTCAAAAATTCATTTTTTACTGTCTCAAATTTTAATTACGCCAGGGATTGCCTTTTCTATAGTAAATTATTCAAAAATTCATTTTTTACTGTCTCAAATTTTAATTACGCCAGGGATTGCCTTTTCTATAGCAAATTTTGCAAAAAATAATTGTTTAGTGTCGCAAATTTTAATTACGCCAGGGATTGCCTTTTCTATAGTAAATTATTCAAAAATTCATTTTTTACTGTCTCAAATTTTAATTACGCCAGGGATTGCCTTTCTATAGTAAATAATGCGAAAAATAATTTTTTACTGTTGCAAATTTAAATTACGCCAGGGATTGCCTTTTCTATAGTAAATTATTCAAAAATTCATTTTTTACTGTCGCAAATTTTAATTACGCCAGGGATTGCCTTTTCTATAGTAAATTATTCAAAAAATAATTGTTTACTGTCGCAAATTATAATTACGCCAGGGATTGCCTTTTCTATAGTAAATTTTGCAAAAAATAATTTTTAACTGTTGCAAATTTTAATTACGCCAGAGATTGCCTTTTCTATAGTAAATTATTCAAAAATTCATTTTTTACTGTCTCAAATTTTAATTACGCCAGGGATTGCCTTTTCTATAGTAAATTATTCAAAAAATCATTTTTTACTGTCTCAAATTTTAATTACGCCAGGGATTGCCTTTTCTATAGTAAATTATTCAAAAAATAATTTTATACTGTCGCAAATTTTAATTACGCCAGGGATTGCCTTTTCTATAGTAAATTTTGCAAAAACTAATTGTTTAGTGTCGCAAATTTTAATTACGCCAGGGATTGCCTTTTCTATAGTAAATTATTCAAAAAATAATTTTTTACTGTTGCAAATTTTAAATACGCCAGGGATTGCCTTTTGTATATTAAATTATTCAAAAATTCATTTTTTACTGTCTCAAATTTTAATTACGCCAGGGATTGCCTTTTCTATAGTAAATTATTCAAAAAATAATTGTTTAGTGTCGCAAATTATAATTATGCCAGGGATTGCTTTTTCTATAGTAAATTATTCAAAAATTCATTTTTTACTCTCTCAAATTTTAATTACGCCAGGGATTGCCTTTTCTATAGTAAATTATTCAAAAAATAATTTTATACTGTCGCAAATTTTAATTACGCCAGGGATTGCCTTTTCTATAGTAAATTATTCAAAAAATAATTTTTTACTGTCGCAAATTTTAATTACGCCAGGGATTGCCTTTTCTATAGTAAATTTTGCAAAAACTAATTTTTTACTGTCGCAAATTTTAATTACGCCAGGGATTGCCTTTTCTATAGTCAATTTTCCAAAAAATAATTGTTTAGTGTCTCAAATTTTAATTACGCCAGGGATTGCTTTTCTATAGTAAATTATTCAAAAAATAATTTTTTACTGTCTCAAATTTTAATTACGCCAGGGATTGCCTTTTCTAAAGCAAATTTTGCAAAAATTAATTTTTTTCTGTCTCAAATTTTAATTACGCCAGGGATTGCCTTTTCTATAGTAAATTTTGCAAAAATTAATTTTTTTCTGTCTAAAATTTTAATTACGCCAGGAATTGCCTTTTCTATAGTAAATTATTCAAAAAATAATTGTTTAGTGTCTCAAATTTTAATTACGCCAGGGATTGCCTTTTCTATAGTAAATTTTGCAAAAAATAATTGTTTAGTGTCGCAAATTTTAATTACGCCAGGGATTGCCTTTTCTATAGTAAATTATTCAAAAAATAATTTTTTCTGTCACAAATTTTAATTACGCCAGGGATTGCCTTTTCTATAGTAAAATTTGCAAAAAATAATTTTTTACTGTCACAAATTTTAAGTACGCCAGGGATTGCCTTTTCTATAGTAAAGTATTCAAAAATTCATTTTTTACTGTCCCAAATTTTAATTACGCCAGGGATTGCCTTTTCTATAGTAAATTTTGCAAAAAATAATTGTTTAGTGTCGCAAATTTTAATTACGCCAGGGATTGCCTTTTCTATAGTAAATTATTCAAAAATTCATTTTTTACTGTCTCAAATTTTAATTACGCCAGGGATTGCCTTTTCTATAGTAAATTATTCAAAAAATAATTTTTTCTGTCACAAATTTTAATTACGCCAGGGATTGCCTTTTCTATAGTAAATTATTCAAAAATTAATTTTTTTCTGTCGCAAATTTTAATTACGCCAGGGATTGCCTTTTCTATAGTAAATTATTCAAAAATTCATTTTTTACTGTCTCAAATTTTAATTAAGCCAGGGATTGCCTTTTCTATAGTAAATTATTCAAAAATTCATTTTTTACTGTCTCAAATTTTAATTACGCCAGTGATTGCCTTTTCTATAGTAAATTTTGCAAAAAATAATTGCTTAGTGTCGCAAATTTTAATTATGCCAGGGAATGCCTTTTCTATAGTAAATTATTCAAAAATTCATTTTTTACTGTCTCAAATTTTAATTACGCCAGGGATTGCCTTTTCTATAGTAAATTTTGCAAAAAATAATTGTTTAGTGTCGCAAATTTTAATTACGCCAGGGATTACCTTTTCTATAGTAAATTATTCAAAAAATAATTTTTTACTGTCGCAAATTTTAATTACGCCAGGGATTGCCTTTTCTATAGTAAATTATTCAAAAAATAATTTTTTACTGTCGCAAGTTTTAATTACGCCAGGGATTGCCTTTTCTATAGTAAATTTTGCAAAAATTAATTTTTTACTGTCGCAAATTTTAAATACGCCAGGGATTGCCTTTTCTATAGTAAATTATTCAAAAGTTCATTTTTTACTGTCGCAAAATATAATTACGCCAGGGATTGCCTTTTCTATAGTAAATTATTCAAAAAATAATTTTTTACTGTCGCAAGTTTTAATTACGCCAGGGATTGCCTTTTCTATAGTAAATTATTCAAAAATTCCTTTTTTACTGTCTCAAATTTTAATTACTCCAGGGATTGCCTTTTCTATAGTAAATTTTGCAAAAATAATTTTTTACTGTCGCAAATTTTAATTACGCCAGGGATTGCCTTTTCTATAGTAAATTATTCAAAAAATAATTTTTTACTGTTGCAAATTTTAATTACGCCAGGGATTGCCTTTTCTATAGTAAATTTTGCAAAAAATAATTTTTTACTGGTGCAAATTTTAATTACGCCAGGGATTGCCTTTTCTATAGTAAATTATTCAAAAAATAATTGTTGACTGTCGCAAATTATAATTACGCCAGGGATTGCCTTTTCTATAGTAAATTTTGCAAAAAATAATTTTAATTACGCCAGGGATTGCCTTTTCTATAGTAAATTATTCAAAAATTCATTTTTTACTGTCTCAAATTTTAATTACGCCAGGGATTGCCTTTTCTATAGTAAATTATTCAAAAATTCATTTTTTACTGTCGCAAATTTTAATTACGCCAGGGATTGCCTTTTCTATAGTAAATTATTCAAAAATTCATTTTTTACTGTCTCAAACTTTAATTACGCCAGGGATTGCCTTTTCTATAGTAAATTATTCAAAAATTCATTTTTTACTGTCTCAAATTTTAATTACGCCAGGGATTGCCTTTTCTATAGTAAATTATTCAAAAAATAATTTTTACTGTCGCAAATTTTAATTACGCCAGGGATTGCCTTTTCTATAGTAAATTTTGCAAAAAATAATTTTTTACTGTCGCAAATTTTAATTACGCCAG